>CM076583.1:9670714-9885547 GCA_034641835.2 Pinus albicaulis | reverse complement strand
CTGCTGTACCAGGAAACTACTGTCGACCCAATGCTGAAAACTCCTCCAGAAGTGCTCTTCCGGTCCGTTGGGCTCCCTGCCCAATCTGCATCAGTGAAGCCAGAAAGCTTCGCTCCATCCTCCTGTCTGTACCATAGACCATATCCCGATGTGCCTCTAATATAGCGCAATACATGCTTGCCTGCCTTCCAAAAGAGCTTGGTAGGCTTAACCATAGCTTGCGAAAGCTGGTTAACTGCATAGCATATATCGGGTCGTGTATTGACTATATACATAAGCGACCCCACCAACTGTCGATAGACAGTGGCATCCACTACCTCCGCTGAAGTAGCATCCTCCTTCCTCCAACCACCAGGAAGAGGAGTGTCAACAGGCTTGCAGCCTTGCATGTTGAACCTCTCCAGAATCTCCCGGGCATACTTGCCCTGAGAAACAAACAGTCCTCCACTGCGCCGCCAAATCTCCAATCCCAGGAAATAATGAAGGATGCCCAGGTCCTTCATCTCAAACTCTCGTGCAAGATCCTCCTTGCATGAAAGTATCAACTGCTCATCGCCAGTCAAAATCAGATCATCTACATATAGTATGATGATCAACAGCTTCCCCTCCACCACTATCTGGTACAGGTTTGGATCCGCCTCACTCTTGGAGAATCCTAGCCCGGTGAAGTAGCTGTCTATCTGAGTGTACCAAGCACGAGGTGCTTGCTTCAGCCCGTACAGTGCTCTCTTGAGTCGGCACACATGCGACTCACTGCTGAAGATCTAAAAACCTTCAGGCTGCTCTATGTACACCTCCTCCTCAATAACTCCATTGAGGAACGCAGTCTTCACATCCATCTGATGAATGTGCCACCCCATCTGCGCTGAGAGAGCAAGGATCGTTCGTATGGAAGAGTACCTTGCGACAGGTGCAAAAGTCTCCTCATAGTCAATCCCCTTGATCTGTGAAAAGCCACGGGCGACAAATCTCGCCTTGTACTTCTCCACACTCCCGTCAGCTGCCTGCTTCACTTTGTAGATCCATCGCGAACCCACCACCGATTTCCCCACCGGTCTTGGGACAATCTCCCATGCACTGTTCCTGACGATCGAATCATATTCTTCGATCATGGCATCAACCCATGCGGGTTCCTCCACAGCTTCCTCAAAAGAGGATGGCTCCGTCACAACACATTGACTCACAAGAGCCATGCATCCAGTGTACCGATCCGGTGACTGTCTCTGTCTGCGCTGTGCTGTAGGTGGTCCTACAACCTTCTCTGCATCCCGAGCCAGTCGCTCAGCTTCTGTAGTGCGCATGCGCCCTCTGATGGTTGGCGCTGCCTGGGTGGTTTCCTCCACCTCCTGAACCTCCTCTTGTGGCTGATCCACATCCGTAAGCTCCTCCTTAGGAACTAACAGCTCCTCATCTACATGCAAGTGTAGCTCCCTCTCAAGCGAACACTGCATGGCTTTCTCCTCCTGGAATTTTATATCCCGTCGCACAACAGTCTTGCGACTGTCTGGCACATACACTCGATAGTTATGAGGTGTATCAATGTACCCCACAAATATTCCAACTTCAGCAGTTGGATCCAGCTTCCTTCTCGCATCCTTCGTCACATGCATGTAGACAGGAGATCCGAAAATCCACAAATGGGAAATATCAGGCCTCTTGCCAGAATAAGCCTCCTCTGGTGTACTCATGCCAAGAACCTTGTGAGGACAACG
This sequence comes from Pinus albicaulis, assembly GCA_034641835.2. Classification (NCBI taxonomy): domain Eukaryota; kingdom Viridiplantae; phylum Streptophyta; class Pinopsida; order Pinales; family Pinaceae; genus Pinus; species Pinus albicaulis. Next base: position 9,883,835 of record CM076583.1, on the reverse strand, counting down.
GTTCTGCACATACACTGCTGTATTGCATGCCTCAGCCCACAAGTGAAGGGGTAGGCCCCGATCATGCAACATCGCCCGTGCAGCACCCACGATCGTTCTGTTCTTCCGCTCAGCCACCCCGTTCTGCTGTGGGTTATGGGGTGCGATGAGCTCTCTCCGAATCCCTTCTGCGCTGCAGAACTCCTTGAATTCAGCCGAGATGAATTCACCACCGTTATCACTCCTTAGAGCAATCACCTTCTTTCCCGACTCCTTCTCGACCAGTGCTTTAAACTCACAGAACTTCGCGAATGTATCGCTCTTCTTCGACATGAAGAAGATCCAGCACTTTCGAGAGAAATCATCAACAAAGATCACATAATACCCGTGCTTTGCTGTCGAAGCAACAGAGAAAGGACCACACACGTCTGTGTGAACTCTCTCAAGGATCGTCGTGGCGCGACTATCCTTCTCGTGAAAGGTGGCTTTCACATACTTCCCTAAAGTACACCCCTTGCACTGATCTGACTGCGCAAGGGTGCCCTTAGGAAGCCCAGTAGAAATCTGCTGCAGAATCTTCAAAGCTCTATGGTGAAGATGGCCCAATCTCCTGTGCCACAGTTCGCCCTCATCATCCCGGCTCACCACTTCTCCCACCTTGCATGCCATAGCTGCGCAGCCATCTACCTGCAACTGATAAAGGTTCTTGGTTCGAACCCCTATCTTCCGGGTCTCTCCAGTAGTCTTACTGCGCAGGAAGGCTTTTCCTTCGCTGAAAACCACATCATACCCCTTATCCTCCAACATCGCTACTGAAATCAGGTTCTTCTTCAATCCAGGTACATGCATGACATCCTTTAATACAAAGGGTTTACCAGACTCCCTCTGAAAGGATACGGTACCGATACCAGTCGCATTGTATCTACCATCATCGCCCATCTCGATGTGCACACCCAAATCTTTTTTCTCCAGATCTGAGAACAACTCCCGATCTCCCGTCATATGAAATGACGCACCGCTGTCCAAGAACCACACCGATCCCATCACACTTGAAACCAAGCATGCAATCAGTGAAAAGTCAAGCTCGAACCGTGAAGCCAAAGCTTCTCCATCTGCAGATCTTCCCGCTTGCTTGTTCTTCTTCTTCTTTGGACAATTGGTAGCATAATGTCCGTGATCATGGCAGTGAAAACATTTCACTTTCGCCATATCCCGCTTCTTGCCCTTAGCTCCAGAATGAGAGGTTTTCTTACCCTTCCCTTTCTTAGCTTTGGACACCAAAGCGCAGTTTTCTTCATCAGCTCCCTTTGATGAAGATCCATCTCGAGTAGTCCTCCTTATCTCCTCCTGCATGAGATCCGCCCAAAGGTGCTCCCATCCCGACAGCTTCTCCCGACCATTGACACTATCTTGATATGAGTGCCAAGCCTTCAGAAGACCAAGGAGAGCCAGGTCGACCATGTCCTCGTCTTCGACAGTCACCCCCACACTTCCCAGCTCATCTCTGCACTGAGTGAACTTCGTGAGGTATTTGGAGATACTGTCGCCCTTCTCCATCTTGATGTTCCTGAGCTTATCTTTGAGCGCCAGCTTCCTTTGGTCGCTCTTACTCTGGAATAGATCCGTCAAAGCTTTCCACATTAAATATGGAGTAGCCTTTCCATGCAGGCTGGATACAATATGATCCTCGACGCCCTCCAACAGGATCCTTCGACACTTCGCCATCTTCTTTTGCCATGCTTCGACTTCAGCAGGATCAGTGGGCTTTTGGACATCCGTATCTACGAACTCCTTCAGACCATTATCTTCTAATACTGCCTCCATGCGATCCTTCCATGCAACATAATTCGAACTATCTTCAAGAGCATATTCGAGTCGCAAACCGTTGAAAGACATTTTCAACACGAAGACCAAGAAAACAAAGTCGTCGTGAAATCCGATCTCAAACTCCAAGCTCTATCGCCTTAAATCTACACTTGAGAACAAATCATTTCCAACGAGAGATTGACTCATGAAGGGTCGTTACTGCATCTTTCATAATTTTCTCGAAGAAATATGAACCGAGGCTTCGGCCCGCATGCGTACTCGTCCGAGAAATAAGGTCGTTAATCACCGTAATAGATCTCGAAAATTAATCTTGCTCCGATACCATGTAGAAATTAGCTGAATAAATCACTTATTCAAGGGAGATTAACCCGATTACACATCAATTTCGAATTGCATGCCTAACACATAATCTCATCTACAATTAATTGTCACATGCGGAAATAATAGAAGCAATCTCACATCAAATCAATCACACATTAACTCAGTATGTATGGGGAAAGCCTATAGCTGAAAACCCCACAGCTATTGTGTATATTATAATGGAGAAATCATGTAACCAAACAAGTACAATACTCCTCACAAGTACTCAGTACTTTCTCATAAAGTCACACACAATCTAACTCAGTTTTGAACAGGTCACTGGTTCAAAACTCACTGCTGATTGCCTTGCCTCTATTGCGCAATCATGGCCTGCCTATGTAGAGATCCAAGGTTCGAATCTCCTTGGCTTGACTGCGCAATTGTCATGGACAATTCCTCCAAGTGTGGTGCAAATCTCATGCACAACTGATCCTCCAACTGATAGCTATGCTCACCCTTTCATCTACCTCTTTCACTGGTCTCCACTGAACTGATCATGCACTGTAGTGAACTGATGTGTTCTTGAGTTGACTAATGAGTTACTAATTAATGAATTAAATAATATTTAATTCACTCCACTCATAACTAATTGATTAGTTAGTTAAACTAATCTCAACTAGTTCAACTAAAATAAACAGAACACAACTCCACTATCTGTCTCATTAACTCCTCCAAAACTTCTGCCACTGAAGTCCAACTAAATTCAACCATGCAAGATGCCATCAAACCCTAGGAACCACGTGATTCCTCTGTCAGTTGCATGAGCCACCTCCATGACTCGAACTGAAGTGCTCCAAGAGAGTAAACTGCTTTTTATAGTATAAATATTATTAAGGGTAAATAATATTTGACTTCCATATTTTTAGGAGAGGCAGTCTAAAAATAGCCTTTGACCTATTGCCTTGCCTCTATTGTGCAATCATGGCCAGTCTATGTAGAGATCCAAGGTTCGAATCTCCTTGGCTTGACTGCGCAATTGTCATGGAAAATTCCTCCAAGTGTGGTGCAAATCTCATGCACAACTGATGTCGCCACTGATAGCTAACTCCACCCTTTCATCTACCTCTTTCACTGGTCTCCACTGAACTGATCATGCACTGTAGTGAACCGATGTGTTCTTGAGTTGAATAATGAGTTACTAATTAATGAATTAAATAATATTTAATTCACTCCACTCATAACTAATTGATTAGCTAGTTAAACTAATCTCAACTAGTTCAACTAAGATCAACAGAACACAACTCCACTATCTGTCTCATTAACTCCTCCAAAACTTCTGCCACTGAAGTCCAACTGAAGTCAACCATGCAAGATGCCATCAAACCCTAGGAACCACGTGATTCCTCTGTCAGTTGCATGAGCCACCTCCATGACTCGAATTGAAGTGCTCCAAGAGAGTAAACTGTTGTTTATAGTCAAAATATTATTAAGGGTAAATAATATTTGACTTCCATATTTTTAGGAGAGGCAGTCTAAAAATAGCCTGTGACCTAAAAATATGAGTCTCATCTATTTTTACCAACATGTCGCATACTTCAAGAATCTCCAACTGGAATCCCCAAATCATGCTCCGTATGTCTAAAAATAGACATAGTCTAAAAATAGACTTTGCGCCAGAATTTGCCTGCGGGCCCACTTAATGAAGGTGAGTTCATTTCACTAAGCTCCATCATCTTGTTGCATTCTCAACACATATTTTGGATAGGACATTCAGGAATTCAAGACATCAAGTCATGGGGTCATTTACCTCAAACAATTTGCACAGGATGTATCACCTGCGAGAACCTCAGTAGCCCTATGACAAATATTTCATTAAGTAGTTCACAAAAGAAAATGAAGACCCAATAGATGTCATGCAGAATTGGAGATCTAGCTCCAGCAAATTCAGACGGGAGAAAACCGGTATGTACCCAATTTCACCTCTATCAGCCCCACATAGCTATGTAGCTGAGATGATGTGTAGGCATTTTGGAAAATCTGATAGTACCAAGTTTTCTATGGAATGGGTTCCATTAATTGATGCAGTTGTTAATGCCACAATTATGAATTGGAGTAATATTTTTTCAGACAATTTGGCTATGGCCATTAGACAATATAGGCACAACAGAGTTGTCTCCACTCAGGTTATCCCTACCTTTTTTATGAGTGCATACTTAATGGTTGATATGTGTTGATGTTCACAATTTCTAAACATGGGTTGGAATTTGACTCTGAAAGAACCTACTCCCATCCATTTGTATCATAAAATTTTATGGGAATCACAGTTCCACCCCCATTTTTTCAATATTTTTCAAAGCATCATGTTGCCAATCTATCAAACCATTTTTGATGTAAAATCCCCCAGGATTTCATAAGAAGCAAAGATAGATATATTGCATTAGGGGAATTTTGAGGTCTAAAATGGGCCTCCTAAGGAAATTATAAAATAATAGTGGAAAAAATCAAATAAGATTTGATGACATCATCAAATTTTAGAGGGAAAAAAGGAAAAACTACTTTTTCAACTCATATTTTCAACTTATCTCCCAAATTTTTACTGTATTTTGAGCGGAGGCTTCATTGGATGAAAAATAATTCTCATCCAAGAGAGTACCATGTTGCATGTTTTGATGGACCTCGCTACACAAAAAATGAGAAATACATGAAAAACGTGATTGCAATCACATTTTTTCATGTATTTCTTATTTTTCACATAGTAGGGTCCATCGAAAGTATGCAACATGGGTACTCCTTGGATGAGAAATTAAATTTTGCATCTAATGAGTACTCCCGCTCAAAATTTGAGTAAACAATTTGGGAGATAAGTTGAAAATACAAGTTGAAAAATTAGTTTTATTATTTTATTATTTTTTAATCTTTTTACCCTTTTACTTAAAAAATGGTGAATCATCCCCCATGGTTGACATCATCATCTTGAATGCTATTTGTTCTTATAAAGTTTATTTTGGTTGTAAATTTTTCTTAAGAGGCCCATTTTAGACCTCAAAATTATCCTAATGTCAGTGGCGGGATAGTTTGGTGAAGAATCATTTACTTATATTAGAGTTTTTGGCAGTATTGCAGCTCCCCATGTTCTTCCATATTATGTTCCTGATAAGTTACTGGTAAGAGAGATTGCATATCAAACAGTAGGGGAAGGTATTACCAAAACCCTCAAAGATATGAATAAATTATCTGGCCAAATTTTCCTGTGAAATGTGGTTATTTTGCATTATATGATTTTGGACATGCAGTTAAAGAGATACAGAACATTTCATGCTTGAATTTGGCTACTATTCCAGGCAGACAGTATGACCCCAAAAAAGTCGCCCAAGACTTTACTTCTTTGGATAAAATCAGATAGTTCATTCATGAGAAAGATGAATTTGATGATCTATTTGAAAAGGCCAAGACATTCTCATGGATCTTACATTTGGCATCAATCAAATTGACCCCATCCAACCTCAACCATTTTCATATATACATGAATAAAATATTGACAAGGGTCCCATTAGACCTATTGAAAATTGAGGAAACAATAGAGCCTACTCCCAGTGTAAGCCTGGAGGAAAATTCCAATCACAATTCTGATCAAGAATCTCCGGATAAGTCAATTCAAGGTTTGGAACATTTTGAACATCAATCTTAGAATCATGAAGAAAACCCTAAGTAAGGTCTTGAGAAGGTTACAGAGAAATATAATGGAGAAACGGCAAAGGAAACCTCGGTTGAAGAACAATTGGAGATTCATTCTTTACAGGTTCAAGCACAAACAATTGTAGTCAATGATATGGATAAAGAATGGGAGAAATTCAAACAAAAGCTCCAAGTACAACAGAAAGAGACAGGAATTGAAGGAAGTTCTGGATTTTAGACCCCTAAATAGATTCTACAAGTTACAAATCTAGGTTCAGATGTTAAAATCATCCCGACCTACCCAACGTCACAAATTGTTTTAAGAATTGAAGAGATACCCCCTTTAGATATATTCTATATTCTAGCACATAAAGCAGTCGTAAGCAGACAAAAAATAAAAATAAAGCTTGATTCATCAGCAGTAACTCCAAAGAATGTTGTATAGAAAGACACCCCCATTGATCCATTAGAAAATCTTACAAGGCTATCACAATTTGCAGGTGCTTATGCAACATCTACAATGGATAAGGCAGCAGAGGTTAGTCTTCTGCTTAAATATAAAGATGAAAGAATGCAATTTTTGGAGAAACAACTTGAACAGGAAAGACAGAACATCAATAATCAAATGGAGTTTCAGATGATACAGTTTTAGAAATATTTTGAGCAAATAAAGTTACAGCACCAGGCAAGCATCAAAGAGAAAGATACACAGATTCAGAAAATGTAGGTTGAAGTAGATAAACTCAGAAATCATCCTCATACAGAAGAATTCATCAAAGAGACACTTGATTTAATCACTCAATTGTCGAAACAGCAATAAATATTCTATCAAATAATCTCAATGATCAAACCATATTGTGAAACAAGTGATACATTAGTCAATTAAGTGGTTGATCAGAGATTAGAGTATGAAGAGGTTGATAAATAAATTTCACAGTTTATTTCTTGGCAAGAATCTGAAGAAGGAACAAAAGTTGATTTTCCAAATATTGAAGAATTCCAAAAAGATATTTTATTTACAAATTGGGATATGTAATTGAAGCAAGCAGAAAGGGAAACAACTAGAGTAGATGGTATAGCAAGAAATATTATTGAAGTTGTAAATGAAAATCTTCATAATATCAATCTGATTAAAGAATGCAAGCTGGGAGTTTTCCCAGACTTCAAACATTTAGAGAGACGGTGGAAAGAAACCACCAAAAATCAAATTGAAGTAGTCAAACAACTATCTAAACTTGACCGAGAAATTTATTGGTAGTTTCTAGTGAAACCATACAGTCAATGGATGGATTTGTGTTTCTAACGAATTCCACTCAAAATATGGTGCCACCACTCTCTGATGTTGTATTTACGGGACAACTAAGATCCAGAGTCGGCCAGCCATCCCAGGTGAAGCCAATGTTGGATATCTGTAAACTCAAAAGCTCAATGGCAGGGAAAGATTGTTCAACATGATAAAGCACATCATCATATTTTTTAGTTTTTATCTTTTTATTTTTAATATTTTGAGGAAGGTTGTTTGAAACCTCCTTAGATTTTTGTGTAATAACCTATTTTTGATACTATGTAATATTATTTAAACCTCTCTTATGCATTTAGAGAGAGGTCGAGGATTTTATCAAAAAAACTTTGCAAAAGCTTGAATTTTTGTACTTTTGTGATTGTTTTGATTAAATATATGGAACAAGATCTTGATTTTATTGGATATTGAAGCATACTCTACTGAATTTTCATTTACGTACTCTTAGAGTGTATTTGGTTGAAAATAAGCAGACCAAAATTTCTGATTTCATGAGTAGAACCTTTCATATTTGGTACTTCTATCTTTATGATTTAATTTTGTTTATGAATTAGCAATAATATTCTTTATATTGTATTATATATGAGATTTGAGTTACAGTTTTTCATTAAAGCACTTTTGTATGATGTTGTAGTTGTAATTCCTTATTGAGTATATGATCAATTGATATATGTGATATAGTTTCCACAATTATTATGCCTAACTATTTAGTCAAAATAATTATCTTTAACAGTTTCATCTCTTATAACAATTGAATGATAGTTATTACATTTTTCTTTAAGATATCTTTGTATATCACATGATTTAAAAGTTATTCCCAGGTATAGATTAAGTTAAATATTATATTAAATAGATGCATGTGTTTTTTATTTAAATAGATCATTTCTTTTAGTTTAAAATCATTTTCCATTTCACCTTATATCAAACCCATCATCATCATATCAAATGTTTGTTAGGAAATTGGTACCATTATCCGCAGTCAGATCCACTATACCAAACAGAAAAGAAGTTTCTTCCAAGGTCCGGACTGGGTGGTTATCCCCCATTTTATTGCAACAGAATTTCGTGGCTTCAAAAAGACATTAGACAGGGAGTCGCATGTGGGCAGACTCAAGTAATAATTGTATGGGCTAAAGAAAGAACCTTGTGCTTGGTACACTAGGATCGACAAATATTTCACTGGATTGGGCTTCACCAAGAGTGAAGCAGATGCAAACCTATATCATATTGTGGTTGATGGTAAGATTTTGATTATTATACTTTATTTTGATGATTTGATACTGACAAGTGATGAGCATCTCATCAATTATTGCAAAGAGGATCTTGTAAGAGAATTTGAGATGAAGGACATGGGGCTCTTGCACTATTTCGTGAGATTGGAAATATGGAAAATAGATGGGGATCTATTTGTATCTCAGGGTAATTATGCCAACGAGTTCCTCAGGAAGTTCCATATGAGGGCATCAAACCCATGGAGACTACTCTAGTAGGAAACTGGAGGAAGGATTATGCTACTTCAGGCGAAGTAGTGGATGCTACTATTTATATGCATATTGTGGGTTCACTCATGTTTTTGGTGAATACACGACTAGAAATAGGCTACACAGTTAACCAGATTAGTAAAGCTATGGTTCATCCTACCAAGCTCTTTTGGAAGGTACACAAGCATGTGTTGAAATACCTCAAAGGAACTACAAAGTATGGGCTATGATACAGACAGATAGAGGGAGTGAAGCTTCAAGGCTTCACTAATGCAAATTGGGCAGGGAGTCCATCTAACAGGAAGAGCACATCAAGGGGAATATTTAGCATAGGATCAGTAGCAGTTTCCTGGTACAACAGGAAATAGAGATCAGTTTCTCTCAGTTAAGTAGAGGCAGAGTACATGGCATTCATTCAAGTAGCATGTGAGGCCATCTGGATGAGGAATATACCTTTTTTGTTTGTTTGGTCGATAGATGGATCCGAAAGTGATACATTGTGATAACTAGAGTTGCATCAAACTCTTGGTTATTCTATTTTTTCATGACAGGTCCAAGCATATTGATATTCGGTATCACCATCTCAGATATTTTGTGCAGAGGCGGATTATGTCATTAGATTACATTCCCATGGAGGAGCAGAATGCAGACATCTTGATGAAGGCACTAGCAAGAAGAAAATATGAATTCCATAGAGACATGATCAGGGTAGAAGTTAATCCATTTCTTGCTGAGAGGGAGTGTTGAAATGGCACCAAGAAATGGCACCCAAAGGGGGCTTCTGATTTAATTTTCCCTTAATTAAATTGGAAGAGAAATTGTAATTTCATCTCATGACAACTTGTATTAGTTAACTGAGTTAGGAAGAGTTAGTTAGCTTAGAAAATTCGAGTTGAGGGTTGGAGAGGAGGCATGTAGAGTTCTCCCATGATTTTAGTGGGCCCAGTTATAGTTATTTGTGAGTTGTAATTAGTTAACTCAATTAATTGAGTTAAAATCAGTTTAACTAGTTTTAACTGAGATATGAGCTAGTGATAGGTGTAGTGAATTAAATCTGATTTAATTCACAAGTATTGGTCAATCAGTTAATTGATAATTCACTATAAATAGTTTATGCATGTCATTTCTGAGTAAGGCCCAGTTGGTTTTGAGGTTAAAGGGGGGATAACTGTCAGTTGTATAATTAGAAAATTTTACAGGTCATGTATGAGGTCATGAGGAAGCCTTGGATGAGTTGTGCAATAAATTATTCATAATTTCCTATTTAATAGGGCGAAAATTCCTCCAATAATGCATGAGCAAGGCTGGTTAGATAGATGCTAAGAATTGGTCAAGTATTTGACTTATTTTTCCTAGATTAGAATGAGACAGTCAGCAGAGTGTAGAGGTTTCTCAGTGAGAGAAAAGCATTGTATTGTTTCATGGTATTGACTTTATACAATATATATATAGTGGGGTTTTGAGCAGTTTCTTACCCCTAGATACATATTGTGTTTTTTGATTGATTATTTCTTTCTCTTACTTGTTATGTGATTGTGTGATCGTATTTGGTTTCCGCAAATTATAGAAGGATTCATTATTTTGTTTTAGTGCATTACAATATCAGCTTGAATCCCTTTGGATAATTTATACACTCTAGACTAGAATCACCAACCTTTAACTTGCGAGTAGTTCTTGGGAAGACAACCAAATTTTCTTTATATGTTTTTAGTCTCTGAACATTAGCTTGAAGGCTCTCTAGAAAACGATTCTTGTGGTGATGATCAATGGAAATGCCTATAGTTGGTGTTAATTCCTTGGGACTACCTTTTGCCTTTAGCTCCTCTCAACTTTCATGTTGTATTTTTGGGTTTGTCCATGTAAAATTAGTTGAAAGGGGACTAGTAATGGGGCGTGGAAACATTTTTACAGCTTTTTTTTCTTTTTCTGATGAGCAATTTATCTCCTCTTCTTGCGTGCAGGTTGATTGAACCATGTCTTCACATAATTTTGCATATGATTCTTAAAATTCCCATTGGGCACAACATTGTTGTGCTTCACCATGATTTACCTTGGTCGAGGGATTCCTGCACTTGTTTCACCTCTGCAAACAAACCCCACCAAATTCATAATCCTAGAAGACAATACAATCGTAAAATATCATTGAATAGAAATATTTTTCACAGTTGCATTCTTCGTAGCATTGTTACGCTCTTTCTTTCCAATGCATTACAAGTTGAGGCATGAGATACAACTTTGTTTTTTGTTATCCATCTCATACCTTTCACTGTGGCACCACACATCAAATACAGTATAGATTTCCTGCTTAGCTCAGTCATGGTAGTTGTATCAACAATCTCAACATATTGTAATTCCCGGTGATGGGTACGATAATAGAATCTATGGATATCGACCCCCACAAACTGATTGCATACAGTGATCACCATCATGTCCTTTAGAATATTGAATGCATGGCCATCCACGTAACAAACAAACAAACAAACAAAAATCAACCTCGTTTTCATATGTTGCAACATCCAGAATCCCTGATGAAAATGATGAATCTATTCGATCATTGGATTTATGTTGGATCACTCGTTGCAAACATTCTAATATAGACCTCAAATATGTTTGAATCTCCACCAGATCTGGACACCATTATCTTTTTTTTCTATCGCACTTTCAAAACTGTATTAACTATTAATTAATAGCAATTCAATGAACAAGGAAACTCATTTCATCAATCATAGAGCCATGGTCTCAGCAACCTTATGCGCTCTTCCCATTTGACTTTCAAAACCTTAGAAACAATAGCTATTCAAATTGTATTTCAATAGTTACTTCTGAAACATGGAGTACTTTTTTTTATGTTATCCCTCACTTCATTTATTTCCTCTTTGTGATCTGGGTTGAAGGTTAACTCCACTCCCATATGGATAGCCAATGTTCGTCTATGTAATTTAAACTAGTCATGTTCTTTATTTAATACAAAAAAAAAAAATGGAAAATAGAGAAGAATAAGTTGACACTAAACAATATTTCAAACCCACATTAGACTATATCTCATCACAAATTTAGACCAACATGCTCAGTTATCAAGGGCACCAATATAAATCCATTTTCACCATCATGATCCCCCTTTTTATTTAAATGCATTCACATGTGCTCAGAGCCTTAATAACAAAAAAATACGTACCATCTCGACCTCCTCGAATGCACTATGGGCAGAGATCGAATTTCCACCATGGAGATTCTAAAATGCCTAAAAGAAAAAAATTTCTTTTGACCTCATCACTTAGAAAAAAAATTAATTGTTGACGAGATTAACAATCGTGCCTAAGCCACTTGCACCATAAAAAAAAAAGTGTGTTCAGATGTCATGAACACCTCACTTCTACAAAATGACCAAATCAACTCCATTTGCATTCTCTAGTGCATGTCCCCTCAAGGATATATATATTTTCTCTTTTAAAAGGAAATGAGTTATATCCATTTTATTTTATTTCATTTTTCTTCAATATACTTATCAAATCTTTCCCATTTTAAATTGCAGGCATCCATTTTGAGAGTCAGAGATAGTTTTTGTAGAATAATAAAAGAGTTACATGGTTGACCTCATATCATACCATTAGAATTAATTCCAATTGAAATACATAGGGATAATTTAAAAACCTACACCAGCTACGAATGGGACATTTCTTCAACGAGCTCCCCCTGAATTTTTGCATTCCTTCTTCAAGCTCCCCCTGAGGCCGAGTTGGCCTCAATTTTCTTATTTTTCTTTCTTTATCCAAACTTTGATGTACCGCTTCCTACTTAAATATTCTTTTGGTTCATTTTTCCTACTCCTATTCCTCCTTTTTTTTTATTAGATCCCTGAAGGGCTACATACAACAAGAAATATTTGGTTCTATGGCCAATATTATTGTAGATAAAACATGCAATGTGCCCAAAAAATGGTGGAAATGGCAGCTGTTAGATCCCTATATTACTATTGTAGTCCCATATTTTTGTTAGTGTAGCCCCCTTATTGTTACTTTTGTACCTCTGTAGCCCCCATAATGTTATTATTGTGCCCCATAAAAAGCCACTATTATTATTGTTTTTTCCTTACATTATGTTGGAATGGGGTTCCCTAACCTGCATTTTTGGTACAATTTTGTTAGAGTCGATCCTGCGTAGGGGTTTTGGGGTGGGTCAAAGCCCCTAATGTTTTGTAATGGACTAAAAGGCAGCTCTAGGGTCCGTAAACCATGGTTTGAGGACCATAGGGTAGCGAAGGCTGGGATATTATAAATAGGTGGATAGATGGGTCTAATAAGTAAGTAAGTTGATAGATTGATGCTACGTGTGAACTATTAGATCTGTTTGGGTTTTTTTGGGGTAAGGACCCCTGCTGGCTGTGTGCACAGAGATCCTCAGTACTGCTATGTGTATACCCCGCTAGGTTGTGTGCGCGGGATGTGTTTGGGTTGTAAGTGGATCTTTGATATTAATTAATGCGAGGTATTGTTGAAGTATCTATGTGTTGTCTGAATTGGTTATGTTTACTGCTGAAGCGCATCTGTGATATTTATTTAAGCTACGAATGTATCTATATTTTGGGATTGGCATAAGTATATCTATGATCTGATATTGGTTGTGATTATAGTGCTCTGTGATGGTATTTTATATTACGCATGTGGATGTAAATGCACTAATTAGATCTGATAGCTTTTTTATGATTATATGATAATTACATTGTTAAAAAGGCTACGAATAGACTCATTCTGTGCGAACCCAATAAGCTACGACCTAGATCTACCTCGAATTACCTTCTCTCACTTAGGTTGCAGAAACTTGGTTCGAGCACCCTCCCATACTACTTTAGATGAGACCTTGGCCTGCGCAAGTAGGTCATTACTGAAACGGCCAGTAGTATAGGGGTTTGTTGGAAAACCTTCACCTCTGAACCTGGGTCAAGACTCCTCAAGCCAAAAAATGGTTCTGTTTCCAGGACCGAGAGAATTTTGAGAGAGATATTGAGTAATGCCACGAGGTTATTAGAGACCTGAGAGGGTGGAAATTGAAGACTGGTTTGAAAAACAGATTCAGGAATTTTCTGTAAAGGAGAATCGCAGCACGAAGATAACAGCTAGGAAGTGGAAGAACAAGTACATCTTCACCAAATTATATGAGATTTTATTTGTAACCTATGAAAATGAGCTTCAGGAGTGGTTGGCAAGGCTCGTGGAATTCCGTAATATCCCAAAATTGGGATTTTCTACAACAAATGGAATATCTTAAGATATTCCAGAGTTGGAGCTTCAGAAAATCATGAGCATGGAAATTTAGGACAGCTCATTAGATGTAAAATAACATCTTACCAGTAGATGTAAGAACCTCAACAATAATATGGCCTATATCCTCTTTCCCAAGTGGGGAAATGCAGCAATATAGGGCATAAAAAAAGCTGTCTTCAGACAATAACGCTATAAAAGTGAGAAATGGGACTTGGATCCCTTAGAATACATCACATACAACTCACATGCATAATTAGAGGTGAAAAAAATCACTCTAGCCAACATAAACAGATCTCCCCAGGTTAATATGCCTCAAATAAGCCCAAACCCCATAGCCTATCTCATGCAGAAAGTACTAAAGCAAGGAAAGCATTATTTTTATGAGGGTTTATGTAGAAAATGATGAGACAAAATAGATCTATAGTATACAATGCATCAATGGTTGATAAAATGGATATTCCTTCTTTTTTATACAAAATGAGATCAACCCGGCAAGGATTTCATGAGAGCACAATGTACAAAAATGTAGATCTGCAGATCTAGATCTGAAAAAACATAGTTTTACTGCAGCATTGAATAAATTTTATTGAAATATACAAGTGACAGAAGAATAATTAAGTACAGAACTTTCCAGGAGAAGGGTTGGCCCCTTTCTCCAAAGAATGAGGTCACAAGCAAGGGTTCAAACCCTGCTGCTGCAACTCTGGAAAAAATGATGCATTTTCCCCAGTAAACTACATTGTAATGGATGGTAACTAAGTTGGCCTTATGCCAAGATGTGAAACTTGCTCCATAACCTCCTGTACAGATCTTTCAAAGAAAGGGGAGCTCCCTCCTCTTAAAGATAAGCTCAAGAGCTGGTGTTGTGAGTCTCCCACTGCAACACAGCACTATTCTCTGTAGAAATAACGTTGTGGCTGAAGGAAGATGCTTGGCGTTAAGCCCAGATGTGGGAAATTAAGAAAAAAACCCCTCCAAGAGATCACTCAATGAAGGAGAAGGAACTCCTATGCAAGAATGCCTTGTGCTGAACATCATTGCATACTCAGCTCAATAGTTGAAGAATGCTCAATAGTCTAAGCAGACCAAAAATAATAATCCATAAGCCAACCTCAAAATTCTGCCATCTTCCTCCTTATAAATTTTGTGAGCCTCCTCACCTTGGGTCCCACCTATTAGGGTTTCCAACACCATGTGAATATTTTCCCTCCAAAACTGCGTTGTCTTCTTAAGAAAGCCACACCCTCTTAGGCAGCGTTGTTGACTTGGTCAACTTGACTAAATCAACATGATTCTTTTCTTGTTCACACATGGGGAGTGAAAAATCTAGCCACCAAGTTATCCCCTTTTCACACCAAGAGGGATTTTATGTCAATACAAGTTAAATATGGGTCCTTTTCCCATTTATTCATCTTCTAGGTGCAAAAATCAAAATCTAATATTCCTATTAGCTGCATGCTAATTTTAGGAATATTACAGTCCTCCTCAAAGATTGCTTTTCCTCAAGCAAGTGCAAGGATAGACTGAGTTATGTCTCCTCCTCTCCCTATAGCATCCTCCAAGTAAAGAGATGTTGTCTCAACAATGAATCCTCATAGTGCCTCTCCCAAGCAAACAAATTAGCATTTGGTGGACACCCCAAATGGCTATCATCATGCAGAAGTAGCATACTCAAGGAGATAACTATGTGTTGTCTAGAGGTCCTCTCAAGGCATGGAGTATAAAATTTTTACATAGCATTTTGTCACCATCCCTGCAATCCCTCACCCCATACATTGTAGGACTATTCCTGTGACCTGTGAACAATAAAATGTCCTGAAAACACCTTGATGGTATCCTTCTACATAAGGGCAAGAATTCTCCTCAAGAAAATTTCCTCTGAAAAACCCTAAAAACCCATTTTTGGCATTGGCGCGGGTAGTCGATTCATCCCTTGCGCCAATGGAGAAAATACACACTATTGGGTGCGACATCTGGCGCTCTTTTCCTGTGTTGTGCCCACGCCAAGCCTATTAAGGAATTTTTTTTAACAATAGAATGTGGAAGTTTGATTCTAACAACTTCAGAATGGATCATCAAAAAGAGGTTGGGTTGTTTGGCTCTGAATCTCCTTGATTAGGAAGTGGTTTTCCACCTCTCATGGAACCTTCCTAAGATATAGGACTCCCCCCCATGATTATAGGACTCCTTCTCCCTCTATAAAAGCCTGCCCTCTCCATTTCCTAGTTAGCTGAACATTTGGAAAGAAAACTATAGTTGAGCGACTATTGAAAGTGGAGCTAAGGAGAACCTCGTAAGAGAGAGAGCCTTTTCTAAATTCCCAATGAGCTTTGTGAGACACACTCTGCTGGAAGCCCTGCCAAAGGAAGAACGCGATGTCAAAACTCGGTTTTAATCTTTCTTTCACATTTTAATATATGCTCGACTATGTTATTGGTTCCACTATTGTATTGCTTATTTGTGTAATGCAATTTAGTTCAATCTTTTCCGACTGATTGATAGTTACATTTTTGAATTATTACGTTGTATGTCGTTGTTTCTTCTTTGCATGTGTACAAGTGTCCGAACGCGGTGAGCGAAAGGATTGTGATCTGTCAAGCTAGGAACGGGAAGCAGCGCTTCTTCTTCGATGACAGTAGCGTAGGATTTGAGGTAGGCTATCTATCGTAGCTTTGTCTTTTGTAACTAGGAATAGGTATCGTAGCGTGTTTTTTTTGTTGCTAGACCCACTCTTGGGCTAGCAGGATCGCCTCTGTTGGAAACTCCACTGGGGATCAGTGGGAGTTGGTCCTTCCTCCATTGGGTTGTTTTTGGCTTTTTGTTTGATTAGTCTGCTTTTCTGGTTCACCTTCCTTGGTGATAAAACCTTGTTCATCCCCCAGAAGACCAGAACTAGCCTTTGTTAGTTCATTTTCATCATTTTTCTAGGGTAAACCTTATTGGCGCGGTTATACCTCTGACAGTCACGCCAACTAGTACTAGTTACTAGTTAGCCACCTGCGCCATCCCCTGTTTGGTGCAGATTACAGCTAGACAGGCGCGCCAACCTTGCTTGGTTTTAGGGTTTGCCTATTCTTGGACTCTCTGGGCTTGAGTTTTGGTCCTGAGTTGTTTTTTTTTATTGTTTGAGTGCTTTGAAGTCATTTTTTATTGTGTTTAGCCCTTTTCCTCCGGTTGTTTGCCCCTTTCTGTCAGTTTTTCATTTTAGCCCTAGGGCTTCTAGGTGCTTCAGTGTGCTGAGCCTCCCGTGGTAATTTTGGGTCTTTGCTTTCCCGATCAACTTTGTTGTTGCTTCTTTGCATTAATATTGCTAAATCCCATTGAATCATTTCATGTATTGAGTCATTGTTCTCTCTTTCGTTCAATTTCACTTTTTGTTGCTCCAAGCCTAGATCACATGGTTTGTTTGAGTCTCTTTCGAGATTCTTATTCGCTTTGAGGGATTTCGTCATCGGTTTGAGTCTTGATTGTACTTGTTTGAGTTGAGTGGGTTTTCTTTGTTTTAGCTCTCTCTTTATCATTCTCAAATTGATGTTTTCATTAGTTTTTCATCTATTTAGTGCATTTGGTCTAATATATTGAAAAATACCAGAAACAAAATCTTTTTAATTTTGATTGGCATAGTGAAAATTGGAAACCTTTTCGCATTACTAGCATTGTATAATTCTAGAGAAAAGTTTTCTAGTTTCATTAGCTTGCATTGAAAATAGTAGTGGATGTTCTTGTGTGTTCATTTCGCTATCATTTGAAAGCTCTCAAATCTCTCGTAGATAGCTCTTCATTGAACGAAATGATATTTTGGTGGCATTTAGTTTGCATCTAGAGGTTTTATGAGATCCAACATTCGATAGGGCCTTGAAACCGAAAAGAAAATTGAATATCAACTTTAAAATTTACTGAATTAACCTAGGGCAGCATTGAAACTTAATGGAACATCTAGTAGTTTAAGGTAGAGATGTATTCCGACGTCTTTAAGCCTAGTAGCTGTCGCTTTCCATCTGGCTATTGAAAACACTAGTACAGACTGTGCTCCCCGTACCATCACGTATATAAAGGGAGACCCCATTAGGTTGAAAATCCTTTATCCATAGGAAGCCGAGTCTATCGCCTTTTACCCGTGATACACTGGACACAACATTCGGAGAGATTACCTGCACGTACGTTAAGTCCTTGTTTTATTTCTCTTTCATTTTTACCAAGGTGTATATGGCAGTTCACGGATATCTGGTACACCCATTTACCTATATTACCAGAGCAGTCATTTTGATCTTTACTGACTCCCTAAATTTGAAAAGATCATCAAGTGCTTGTCCTTTCACGCTTGTTTCCAAACTGAAAGTGATAGAGTCATCTTTTACTCGTTTCTAGACTCTTAAAACATGAAACAGTAAAATTTCCAGTTTCAATGTGGTAAAATTAATCACCTATGATCACACTCCTATTTAGAGATTGATTTTTCAGCCTGTTTTTGTTTGCCTTGGTTTTTTCCTGTGGGTTTTTGTTTTTGATCTCTTCCTCTTTTTCTATACTCACCATGGCGGAACCATCAGTTTATTCTACCGGTATTCCTTATATAGACGATTCATTAGAAGTCTCTCAGTCCTCTGCTGAGCATTAGCAGCCCATTGTATCTGAGTTTCTCGACAGGGGACCGGTTATGTCTGAACTTCCCTTTGGAGGACCAGTTGAAATCAATTGGCCCTTGTTCAACACTTGGTTTGGATTTGGAGTTGGGGAACACTTCCCTCCTCTTACATTGGGATCACCATTTTTGGCTACTATTATACCTCCTAGTCCTCGTCATCTTTTAGAATATCTTACGGCAGGGTCAGATATGGACTCGTCCAGTCCTATTCCTAGTGAGGGAGTTCCTACTTCTGGTGAGGGCTACCAGATTTTTCCCGAAGACATTCCCGAACCTTCTGTTATGTCTTCACCTGGTCCGTTTCTCCCAGCTGGATATAGGTCTTTAAGTTAGGTCATGGTCGCTATTGCCTCTATGGTAATATCAACTCCATCCATGGAACTGACCATTCCCTCGTTAGGGATGTCACCGCAGACACCTCTCACGGCATCTCCTTTTGTCACATCGGCACCTGTTATACCTACTATCTGCGTGGTTGCATCTACGCCTGTTATCACAACTCAGTTGAATAGGACCTCGTCAGTTCCTAAAGACGTTTATATAGCTTCTGCCATTCAAGAGAACATTTCTCCCGGGGAGTATCAGATGTCTTTACAGCCACCGATCTTCGAGGTTGGTCAGTCCTCTCAGGATCTTAATCATCCTTAATTTTCTCATTATGGAGCAGATCGTGCCCTAATCTATGTATTTCCATATCAGTATGATGATCATGGCAACCTCCTTCATTTTCCTGCTCATGAGGCTTATCAGTATATTAATGGTTTTTTATCTACCCTGCCTGTGCAACCTTCTAATCAACAAGGGAAACCCTTTCAGGGAAAACCTTTGTTTCAACAAGGATATGCTTCTAGCCCACAAGGACAACCCTTCTAGGGACAACCTTCATCCTAGCCAGGGTATGCGTACAACCCGCAAGGACAACCCTTACAGGGACAAACTTCGGTCCAGCAAGGATTATTTTACAGCCCGCAAGGGCAGTCTTACAATCCTCAAGGTCAACCTCTGCAGCCTCACCCTGTGGTCCAACCAAGGCAACCTCAAGGACCATCAGGGCAACCAGGGTATCAACCTAGACCTCCATATGGTCTTAGGGGGAAAACCCATCCTTCTCACCCTGTGTTCCAACTAGGGCAACCTCAAGGACCGGCAGGGAAATCGAGGTATCAACCTGGACCTCCATATGGTCCTGGGGGGTAGACCCATCCTTCTCAACCTTTGGTGCAACCTCAACAGCCTCATTTTCCAATTGGTCAAAATGTTACATAGCCAGGGCCATCTTACGGTCATGTCATAGGTCAACCTGGTTATCAGGCACAACCTGGCCTACTCCCGCCATCAGGCCAACCTGCTCAGCCAGGTCAACCTAGTGTCCCTCATCAGCTAGGTCAACCTGTTCAACTAGGATAACCTGCATAGCTTGTTAACCCTGCTCAGCCGTCGATCTATTCTACGCCACAGCCGAATCCACCTGTGTGCCCGACTTATCCGACTCAGCAAGGCCCCACTTACCAGCAGCCCGTTCGACCCCAAGGTAGCTATTAATCTCAAGGTCAGTCTCGACTAGTTTACAACCCACCTCAAGGTTTTGGTTATTACCCTCAACAGCCAGGCTATACTTATACTCCGCAGCAAAATCTGTACACTCCTCAACCAGGGCCCACGTATAATCAGAAGCAGTACCCTGGTTATCAACACTCGTATCCTGGTTTTAAGTCGCCATATCAACCTGATTATCCAGCTTATACCCCCTATGGTTAGAATCCTCTAGGATAGAACCAATGGGGGCAAATTTATACTCAACCAGAGTAGAGTACAGGTATAGGTCCTTATCAGGGACTTGGCATGCCTTTTAGACCTCAATTAATTTTTCTCACCACGTTGGAGTTACCGAACATGTCCAAATTGACCAATGATCCAATTCTTCATAATCCGTATTGGCCTCCGGTTCTGATGAAGGTGCCTAGTGATTGTCCTAAGATTGAGGGAAAATTTGGAGAAGACCCCCAAGCACATGTCATGACATACCATTTGTGGTGTTCTTCGAATTCTTGGGTAGATGAGTCGATTCGTCTACATATTTTCCAGCACACTCTCACTGGTGCTGCTGCTAAATGGTACATAGAACTAACCCATGGTATTTTTCAAGATTTTAATACTCTATCTATGGCATTCCTGACGCATTTCCAATTACTGGTTCATTATGAAGCCGGGACGCATCTCCTAACAACTCTGAAACAAGACAAGGCTACTCATATTTCAGATCACATTCACGAATGGAGACTTCGTCATCGTCTGATCAAGTTTGACATTCCTGATCAGCTTCTAACTCACTAGTTCACTACCTCCTTTGTCAATAAAATTGCACAAGAAATTTCTATGGGGGCATGTGTAACCGAGGAACAAGCCATTGCTCATGCCCAGTACCTCGATTTAGTGTACTCCCAGTCTGACATGTTATATGACATCTTGACTGATGTCTCACTACCAGGGACCTCTAAATCACTAGCTACCCCATCGGTTGACAGTGTTATTGGTTCTGTCTCTCAAACTTCTCGCAATTCTTCCAATGGGAAGCAAAAACCAGATTCTTCCAACAATTCTTCTCCTCCAACTACTCCAAATTCTGGTAAGACTGCGTAGGTCAACGTCATCCAGGAAAATCCTGCGGACAAGACTTCCAAAGGGAACAATAAGGGCAAAGGCAAAGCCAAATCCAATGCCCCAAAACCAGAATCATCCAAACCACGTGTTGATGATGGTTCACAACGAAAACTAAAGTACCCTTGCCTGATTTGTGATGAAGACCACTACACCAAAGATTTTCCTAGATGATCCGAGGTTAGTCAACTTCTTAAGAGCTCTAAGGGAACTCTGGTAGTTCTTAAGGAACCTTTTCCATCTCAGAATACCCAGATGGTTGAGCAGCCTTCGCCATCTGCATCATTTGGGTATTAGGTTTTCATGATGAATGGTTCTGCACCTGTTTCTATTGCCACTCGGTCGAAGGATTATGTAGGGTCATGCCAGGTAGCTGGGAAGGAAGTCGTCGATGGCCCTCCTCCACCACCTACCTCTGGTCCTCTTGAGATTGAAAGGCCCAGTGTTGAACCTGTTGTATGGCCACCTTCCAAAGGTGTTCTCCGAAAGTCTTCCTATAATCCGAACGCCCGTGCTGCTTAGCATTACAACATTGTTGAGGATTTGGCGCAGGCACCGTCTGTAGAAATTTGAATAATTTTCTGAGTTATTCATGGAGATTATCCTGATTACACACTATTTAAGCTTCATGCATAATACATAACCTCTTCTACAATTGATCATCAATATGCGGAAATAGAAAGCAGTCGCATGCGCTCATTAAAACATAATCAAGCACACATATCAACACAGTATGTAATGGGGAAAGAAATAGCTGAAAACCCCCAACTTTTTGTGCAGATTACTGATAGAGAACATGTAACAATACATAGCACAATACTCCTCACAAGTACTTAGTACTATCTCCAAAAAGTTACACACAAACTAACTGAGATTTGAACAAGTCATGGGTTCAAATCTTCTCCACAAGTCTGCATGCCTCTACTACGCAATCCAAGTGAGTAATGAATGATATCCAAGTTCAAATCCCACTAGCTCCAACTGTGCAATCCTCATTGGAAATCTCCATCAATGTGTGTGAAAATATCATGCACAATCATGGTCACAACTGATAGTCACACTCACCCTTTCACCCACCTCTAACACTGGTCTCCACTGAACTGTCCATGCATTGCAGTTAACTGATGTGTTCTTTAGTTGATTTATGAGTTAATAATTAGTGAATTAATTAATAATTAATTCACATCACTCATCACTAGTGTATTTTTTAGTTAGACTAAATACAACTAGTTCAACTAAGTTAAACCGAACACAACTCCACCAACTGTCTCATCAACTCCACCAAACTCTGCCACATGAGTTCTAACTGAAGTCAACCATACAATAGCTCAACTAACCCTTAGGAAAAGCGTATTTCCTTCTGTCAGCTGCATGTGCCACATCCAAGAATCAAACTGAAGTGCTCCAAGAGGATAAGATAATGTTTATAGTCTAAATATTATTAAGGGTTAATAATATTTGACTGTTCTATTTTTAGCCCGGCAGTCTAAAAATAGAAACCGCCCAATGTCTAAAAATAGAGGTCCATATATTTTTACCAACTCGACCATGATCCATATGTCTGAAAATAGACATAGTCTAAAAATAGACTTTGCGCCAAAAATAGCCTGCGGGCCCACTTAGTGAAGGCGACTTCATTTCACTAAGCTCCATCATCTTGTTTCATTTTCAACACTCCATCTCAACAAGATATGGATTATCTGCAACCCTTATCCTGCTTCTGTGGTATTCAAATTTTCTCCTGGTGAGCGCCTTCGTGAAGATGTCAGCATCCTGATCCTCTGTGGGAATATATGAAAGTAACATGATTCTCCGCTGCACACAATCTCTGATATGATGGTACCTAATGTCGATGTGTTTGGATCTATCATGAAATAATGGATTAGCCGAGAGTTTAATGCAACTCTGGTTATCACAATAAATCACAGTAGGCTCCAAGTGTGACCCGAACAACCCGACCAGAATCTTCCTCATCCATATGGCCTCGCATGCAGCCAAGCTTGCTGCCATATACTCAGCCTCTGTTGAACTGAGTGCCACGGATCTCTGCTTCCTGCTGTACCAAGAAACTGATGTCGACCCGATACTGAAGATCCCTCCAGATGTGCTCTTTCTGTCCGTTGGGCTCCCTGCCCAATCTGCATCCGTGAAGCCACATAGCTTCACCTCATCCTCATGTCTGTACCACAATCCATATCCCGATGTGCCTCTAAGATAACGCAATACATGCTTGCCTGCCTTCCAGAAGAGCTTGGTAGGCTTAACCATAGCTTGCGAAAGCTGGTTAACAGTATAGCATATATCGGGTCATGTATTGACCAGATACATAAGCGACCCCACCAACTGTCGATAAACAGTGGCATCCACTACCTCCGCTGAAGTAGCATCCTCCTTCCTCCAACCTCCAGGAAGATGAGTATCAACAGGCTTGCAGCCATGCATGTTGAACTTCTCCAATATCTCCCGGGCATACTTACCCTAAGAAACAAATAGTCCATCACTGCGCTGCCAAATTTCCAATCCCAGGAAATAATGAAGGAGGCCCAAGTCCTTCATCTCAAACTCTCTAGAAAGATCCTCCTTGCATGAAAGTATCAACAGCTCATCACCCGTCAAAATCAGATCATCTACATACAGTACAATGATCAACAACTTCCCCTCCACCACAATCTGGTACAAGTTAGGATCCGCCTCACTCTTGGAGAGTCCAAGTCCGGTGAAATAACTGTCTATCTGTGTGTACCAAGCACGAGGTGCTTGTTTCAACCCATACAGTGCTCTCTTGAGTCTGCACACATGCGACTCACTGCTGAAGATCTCGAAACCTTCGGGCTGCTCTATGTACACCTCCTCCTCAATGACTCCGTTGAGGAACGCAGTCTTCACATCCATCTGATGGATGTGCCACCCCATCCGCAAATCTTGTGCAGGGATTGTCTCGTATGGAAGAGATGAGTACCTTGTGATAGGTGTAAAGGTTTCCTCATAATCGATCCCCCATCTGTGAGAATCCTGGGCAACAAATCTTGCCTTGTACTCACACTCGTCACCACTCCGCTTTCACTTTGTAGATCCATTGCAACCCAAAGGATCTCCCTTCCTGCCTTGGGACAATCTCCATGCAATCGTTTTCAAAATCGAATCATACTCTTCCACCATGGCATCTACCCATGCGGGGTCCTCCACACCTTCCTCGAAAGAGGATGGCTCTATTACGACACATTTTCTCACAAGAGCCATGTATCCAAGAAAATGATCCCAAGGATCGGTTCTGTTTACGCCGTGGCCGTAGGTGGTCCTGTCAGCTTCTCTCGCATCTTGAGCCGCCGGCCGCCGTAGTGCGCTTGCGCCCTCTGATGGTTGGCGTTGCATGAGTGGTCTCTTCCACTCCATGAACTTCCTCTTGTGGCTGATCCACATCCGGAAGCTCATCCTTAGAAACTAATAGCTCCTCATCTGCATGCAAGTGTGGCTCCCTCTCAAGCGAACACTTCATGGCTTTCTCCTCCTGAAATTTGATATCCCATCGCACAATAGTCTTGCGACTGTCTGGAAAATACACACGATAGTTGTGGGGCGTATCAGTGTACCCCACAAATATCCCAACCTCCGCAGTCGGCTCCAGCTTCTTCCTGGCATCCTTCATTACATGCAAGTAGACAAAGTGCCGTGTCCCCAAATGGGAAATGTCGTGTCTCTTACGTAAAACGCGCCTCTTCCGGTGTACTCATGCCAAGAACCTTGTGAGGACAACGGTTCTGCACATACACTGCTGTATTGCATGCCTCAGCCCACAAGTGAAGGGGTAGGCCCCGATCATGCAACATCGCTCGTGCAGCACCCACGATCGTTCTGTTCTTCCGCTCAGCCACCCCGTTCTGCTGTGGGTTATGGGGTGCGATGAGCTCTCTCCGAATCCCTTCTGCGCTGCAGAACTCCTTGAATTCAGCCGAGATGAATTCATCGCCATTATAGCTCCTAAGAGCTTTCACCTGCTTCCCCGAATCTTTCTCAACTAGTGCCTTGAACTCACAGAAATTTGAGATGTTTTTCTCTTCTTCTGCATGAAGAAGATCCAGCACTTACGAGAAAAGTCATCAACAAATATCACATAATACCTGTGCTTTTTTGTTGAAGCTACTGAGAAAGGTCCACACACGTCTCTGTGAATTCTCTCAAGGATCGATGTGGCATGACTATCCTTCTCATGAAAGGTGGCTTTCACAAATTTTCCCAAGGTACACCCCTTGCACTGATCTGACTGCGCAAGAGTGCCCTTAGGAATCCCAGTAGAAATCTTCTGTAGTATCTTCAAAGCGCCATGGTGAAGGTGACCCAATCTCCGGTGCCACAGCTCGCCATCACCCTGGCTCACCACTCCTTCCGCCTTGCATGCCATTGTTGCACAGCCATCTACTTGCAACTAATAAAGGTTCTTGACTCGAACCCCTATCTTCCGGGTCTCTCCAGTTGTCTTACTGCGCAGGAAAGATTTTTCCTCGCTGAAGACAACATCATATCCCTTGTCTTCTAACATCGCCACAGAGATCATATTCTTCTTCAATCCTGGAACATGCATCATTTCCTTCAATACGAAGGGTTTACCAGACTCCCTCTCAAAGTAAATGGTACTGATACCGGTCGCACTGTATCTACCATCATCGACCATCTCGATGTGCACTCCAAGATCTTTCTCATCTAGATCTGAAAACAGATCTCGATCTCCAGTCATGTGAAAAGATGCACCACTATCCAAGAACCATACTGATACCATCACACTTGAGACTAAGCATGCAATCAGCAAAAAATCCAGCTCAAACTGCGAGGCTAAGGCCTCTCCTGCTGCAGATCCAGCAGCTTGCTTATTTTTATTCTTCTGCGGACAATTTGTGGCATAATGTATGCGCTGGTGACAGTGAAAACTCTTCACCTTGGACATGTCCTGCTTCTTGCCTTTCGCACCGGAATGAGAAGCTTTCTTGCTCTTCCCCTTCTTTGCTTTGGTAGCCAAAGTGAATTTTCTTCATCAGATGCCTTTGATGAAGATCTGTCTCTGGTATTCCGCCTTATCTCCTCTTGCACAAGATCCGACCAAAGTCACTCCCATCCTGGAAATTTATCCCGACCATTGATAGAATCCTGATAGGCATGCCAACTCTTCGGAAGACCAAGGAGAGCCAAGCTCACCAATTCCTCATCATCGACAGTCACCCCCACACTTCCCAGCTCATCCCTGCATTGGATGAACTTCGTGAGGTACTTGGGCATACTGTCGCCTTTCTCCATCTTTATGTGTCTGAGTTTATCCTTGAGCACCAAATTCCTCTGGTCGCTCTTGCTTTGGAATAAATCTGTCAACGCTTTCCACATCAAGTATGGAGAAGATTTTCCATGCATGCTGGATACAATGTGATCCTTCACGCCCTCCAACAGAATCCTTCGACATTTTTCCATCTTCTTTTGCCAAGCCTCAACTTGAGCAGCATCAGTAGGCTTTGGGATCTCAGCTTCTATGAACTCCTTCAGCCCGTTATCATCTAATACTGCCTCCATCCGGTCCTTCCATGCAACATAATTCGAACTGCCCTCAAGGGCATATTCCAGTCGCAATCCGTTGAAAGACATTTCAACTTTGGCACCAAGAAAACTACTGCAAATTCGAATTCCAAATTCTGCTGCAAATTCGAATTCCAAGCTCAAAACTCAGCTGCTTCTGGATCTGTGAGAAAAAATTATTTCTAGCATAGAGATCAAATGAAAGGGTATTTACTGGATATATCACCTTTCAAAGAAAGGATGGATCTAGAGGCTACCTGGCCCGTTACAGACTCTGTCTACCGAAAATAATTGTAATCACTATAATAGATCCGATGATCAATTCTGCTCTGATACCATGTATAAATTTGAATAATTTGCTGAGTTATTCACTGAGATTATCCTAATTACACACTATTTAAGCTTCATGCATAATACATAACCTCTTCTACAATTGATCATCAATATGCGGAAATAGAAAGTAGTCGCATGCGCTCATTAAAACATAATCAAGCACACATATCAACACAGGATGTAATGGGGAAAGAAATAGCTGAAAACCCCCAACTATCTGTATATTATAATGATATAGAACATGTAACAATACATAGCACAAATCTCTCACAGCTCTCAACACTATCTCAATGCTACACACAAAACTAGTATGGAAAGTGAACTAGTCACAGGTTCAAATCTCCTCCACAAGTCTGCCTGCCTCTACTGCGCAATCCAAGTTGATTAATGATGAGATCCAAGTTCGAATCCCACTAGCTCCAACTGCGCAATCCTCATTGGAAATCTCCATTAATGTGTGTGCAAATCTCATGCACAGCCAATAGTCACAACTGATAGTAGACTCACCCTTTCACCCACCTCTAACACTGGTCTCCACTGAACTGTCCATGCATTGCAGTTAACTGATGTGTTCTTTAGTTGATTTATGAGTTAATAATTAGTAAATTAATTAATAATTAATTCACACCACTCATCACTAGTGTATTTTTCAGTTAGACTAAATACAACTAGTTCAACTAAGTTAAACAGAACACAACTCCACCAATTGTCTCATCAACTCCACCAAACTCTGCCACTTGAGTCCTAACTGAAGTCAACCATGCAATAGCTCAACTAACCCTTAGGAAAAGCGTATTTCCTTCTGTCAGCTGCATGTGCCACATCCAATCATCAAACTGAAGTGCTCCAAGAGGATAAGATAATGTTTATAGTCTAAATATTATTAAGGGTTAATAATATTTGATTGTTCTATTTTTAGCTCGGCAGTCTAAAAATAGAAACCGCCCAATGTCTAAAAATAGAGGTCCATCTATTTTTACCAACTCGACCAATCATCCATAAATAGCATCCCGCAACTCATAGACCATGATCCATATGTCTAAAAATAGACATAGTCTAAAAATAGACTTTGCGCCAAAAATAGCCTGCGGGCCCACTTAGTGAAGGCGACTTCATTTCACTAAGCTCCATCATCTTGTTGCATTTTCAACAACATGCACAAAGAAAAAATTTATCCCCAATGATTATCCTCTCATCCATTTATCATCCAAATAGAAATCTCAACCCCTGGTATATGCAATGTGTTGGGGCTGAATGGAGAGTTGGCCTTTTGATTCCCAAGGTGTTTCTCCCTCCATTTGTGGTACACATCGGGCTGCCTTTGTCCTTGGGATGAAATGGTATGGCCTCTAAGAATGGCCCAAGATTTCCCATTAAGAAAATCAACCATGAAGTGCCCCCTAAAGTTCTCCAAGTGGTTTTTCCCACAAGAAGAGAAAAGTAGAAATGTGGCAATCATGGTTTTCCCATCGTGTCTCTTGCAATATAAAGCATGTATAATCATGCTCCCAATGGACTATCTCAAAATATACAACACTCTCACAATAGTGATCCTTGTGAATGTATAAACATCAGCAACATATGGAAGCAAAATATAATGAAAACAAGTTGCCACATGAAAACCGGAGAGTGAATCATAGTTCCACATGAGGAACCAGCGCAGTGCACCCTTGGCCTGCATCAAAACAGAAATAAACAAGTGCTTTTATAGCCACTTTTTTGCTGCCACAAACATCTCATAAGATGAAAATATGAAAGTACAAATTGGTGCCAATGGTGCACACCAAGAAGCATGTGGCTTCCCCCACAAACCATCATGAAAATAGCCACTCCCATTGCTGCAATGGGCCACAAGAAAATCATAATAAGGATCATAAGGAGATGTGATCATCCTTAGCTCATCAAGCTGCTCATATAATGTAAAGAAAGGTAAACCAAAATGAAAACATATACCTTCTTTACCATGCACTTCGGTCCTTGAGCTGAAATGGCTCATATGAATGCTCTCCCTCACCTCCAATGAGTAGGGAAATGGTTGTTCCAACCTCTTCAAAATCATCTGGGCTATGCATCTATCCATATGCTGATATAGATCATACTGAATTCCCTCCCAAATAAACTCCTCTAGCAAAGCAAAGTATGCATCCAAGTGCATAGCTATGAATTCCTCATGTGTTGCATGTAATAGTTTCTTCTTGAGACTAGAAGTCCTAGTCAAGAAGACTCTATCATAATAATAAATGACCATATCATCCACCATGTACCTGTCATCTCCATTGAGGTCATCCAAAATCATGCATGCACCTCGATCCTGGGAGTAATCTTCCAAAAGTGGAGACCTCCAACATGGATCAATCATCCTCATAGACAACACTGGTAATCTGCAATGTGATGCTCCCCTCATGTTGCTGCCTACTACTTTGACATCCCCCATGCCAAAGTCATCCTCCAAAATGTTTCCATGCCCATCATGCAGCTGCTCATGCTCAAATAATGATGGTGTCCTTTGGAAGTTGGCCTCCCATGAGAAGTTGTCTTCCAAAAGGAATCTCCCAAGCTCGGTCAAAGTAAGCATGAGTGGCCTCTATCCACTCCTATGTATGAAAGAGTCCTCCCTCAAAGGAAGTATCCTCTTCCTCTCCAAATCTGTGGAGCAGTCAACTTGCATCATGAAGATGCAATCCTCCATCCCTGCAGCAAACTCTATCAGGGCAGTATAACTGATTAGAGTGGGTGATACTGAAAATGAGAGA
The DNA here is from genome assembly GCA_034641835.2 of Pinus albicaulis. NCBI lineage: Eukaryota > Viridiplantae > Streptophyta > Pinopsida > Pinales > Pinaceae > Pinus > Pinus albicaulis. Next base: position 9,854,067 of record CM076583.1, on the reverse strand, counting down.
GTGTCTCCCTCCTTCTTGGGTTTACCCAAAAATCTCTGCGCTGTGCTGGACTCCTCCAATGTCTCCACCTCTATAGAATCCAAGAGTGGTGAACTAAATGACAAGATGTCCCTCATCAATGCTAGATCAAGCGGCCTTCCATGTGGAATGCCTCCATATAGTGAGACATCAAGATCAGAAGTGGAATGTATGTATGAGTGGACTGATTTGTCCCTCTCTTCACTATGTTGTACAATATCCCTCCCTTGTGTAAAGACTCTTCGGAATAGATAAGGGTGTATCAACCATTGATGCTGATCCTTCTCTTCCTCCTCCATCTCACAATCCCCAATAGCTGCTACATATGACTCCAGAATTGTGCTATGGTTCCCACATGTCAAAATACTTGGAACTCCTTGTAAAGATACAAGAGCTCCTCTGTTAGAAGCAATGGCTCCTCTTTCACCTCCATGTGGTGATGGATCTCCTCCCAATGGGACAGCGTTGTTAGATCTCTTATGCTCATCCTCCCCATCAATATTTGAGGTTACCTCATCATCAAGGAGAGACCCTAGCTCTTGGTCATCTCTTGAAGGAAGTACCTCCATGGCTTCAAAAATGGTAGAGGGCCCTTCACACAATGGGGATCTTTCCCTTAGCAAGCCATCATTCATTTTTTCATCCCCTTCAAAAATATGGAATGGAGTTTGTTTCATGGTTCTCTCCAATGCATGTAAAGTGTTTGATGTTTTGACACATAAATATTCACAGTGATTTTCATCAAATTTTCTCATCAATCCTTTAGTGAATCCATCATATGATTCTACATTTTCATGATAACATGAAACAAAAATTTTAAACCACCAACCATGAGCCATACCTTTGAGTTGCAGCGCTGCTCCTCCAATGGCCTCATCTTCTTCCTCCATCCTCCCTGCAGTGCAAGTGGGAAATGGACTGCGTTGTGGATCTGCATGTGTGGCTGAATGCTCACACCCATCATAATAATATCTAGGGCTTGATTCATCCACAAACCCTCTCAGAAAATATCTCCAGTTTTCCCTTTCTTTCTCCTCAAGGTCTTCAATGATTCCTTCCATGGTCTAGAAAAGAAGAAGGGAAACCTCCTCTTCTGCCATTCCTCTTTTTTTGTTTTCTCTTTACATCTCCTCTTCTAAGTGAAGAGCTTATCCTTCTACTGGAATATAATCTTGGGCTACACAGGCTGAGCCAAGATTGATGCATGATACCACTGTAATATTCCTTTTTTGGGAATTTCTGCAATATGGTCCTCAAGGACGCTGTATAAGGAAGGAAGTGTAAAAATAAGCTGAAAGGGGGTTGGTATCCCATTGATAACTCATTAGAAACTTCCCTTCCAGAAGTGGAGCCCAAAGAAATGACTCTAGATGTGTTATTCAGATCTCCCCAAACTAGATCCCTTAAAGAATGCTCAAAGAGAGAGCTTACAGCAATACATGAACACAATCATTAAAATATGCAAATATGAATGAAACATAAGATGAAATATATTATAGCCATCATGTACATTAATATATCAGCAATGAGATATAGAAATATCACGAGGAATAAACCCCTCATGCAATGGGAATCAACCTCCAAAGATTACACATGAAATACAAGAGATGCAACAACTGCATAAAATGCTGAAAAGCAGTGAATGCGCTGTCTCTAGGAGTGTATTTACTGCTATAGATGTGCATACATGAAATATGACTGAAATATACAAAGAAATTCCCAAGAATAGAAGAATGGGCTCCAATACAATATTTCTAGCCAATCTAGGAGAGATTGCTAGAAATGTTGGAAACTGTACAATGTGACAAATAACTTGTCAGTGCAATTGAATCAAAATGAGAATGAGGCTATGGAAGATTTTAAATACTCATGCCCTCCTCTGATAGTGTTCTCAAGCAAAGGGCTGATCCCTTTCACTCAAAAACACTCCTCTTGACAAGATCCAATGGCTCTCCCAGCAAATGCCTACATAAATAACGCAGTTTCTGCTCTAGAATTTGCTGTGAGAGATGGTGAATGATTGGCCTAGTGCCAAAGATATGAAATTAAGGTCGTGAGTCTTCTCCGTTGCTCCTTAAAATAATGTGCAAGAACTCCACCAAAGAATAAGCCAAGAATGACTCTGAGAGTTCCTCTGTTGCTGCTCCTAGCAACACAACATTTTCTTCCTAACAAAATAACGTTGTAGCTAAAGGGATAAGCTTGAAAAAATTCCAGAATAAGGAAATGAAGCTTAAACCCTCTCCTTCCTTGAGGATGATTGGGAACACCCTTGGGTTCAAGAACACTACAACCCTGCTAAACAGCCCGGGGATGCAAGTCTTTGCAGACCCTATGAAAATGATAAGCTAATGCATAATGAAAATGGGCTGCCATCTCCTCCTTATAAATCAAATGAAATCTCCTCACCATGGGTCCCATTCACACTTGCCTCTAGCTCATGCAAGTGGAGCCTCCACTAAAACTGCACTGTCCAAGAAGGTTCAAAGCATCTAGACAGTTTTAGTTGACTTGGTCAAAATGACTAGATCAAGCATGATCCAATCCTTTTCACACCATGTGGTGCTCAATTCAGCTAATTTATTATTCCTCCTTTCACACAAGGAGTGTTGTTTCTCCATCTAAAGGGGTTAAGGTGTCTCCTTACCCATTTTATTCAACAAAATGAAAATATGCAAACTATAATGTTCCTTTTAGCTTGAGGCTAAAAATTGGGAACATTACAAAGAAATACCCATTTCACATTATGTGATCGACCTACGAAAACTCATATTATAGGCCGAGAAAATCACAAGTCTTCCTTGGCTAGAGCAAGGAAATGTATGTGGGGGTTGAGTGGACAAGTTTATTAATGAGTATAGAGGAGGTGTTGAGTTCTTGAGAAGTGAGGAAGAATAATTTGCAGAGAGTATAGAGCACACACGAGTGAAAATTGAGAAAATTCATGAGTGGATTTTCTGTTGGTAATTTTTGAAAAATAGAATTCCGTGAGGTAGTGAAATTGTTTTCCCAAATGGTGTTGAATATGTTGAGATTGGAAGGAATTAATAGTGAATTACAATGAAATATATTAATTAATTTTTGACTGAAGACCCTTTCAAGAAACATATAATCAATGTTGGCCCCATTCATGGGTTACTCTTGGCTTATAAAGATAATGGTGCAAGGTAATATCATTTCATAAGAGACATAATGTTTTCTAACAATTTCAACAATTTCGGCGCTGCAATAATCTGAGAACAATGATGATGTTTATGATAATGAAAATAAAGATGAAATAGCTTCTCTTGGTTTCAAAAATAATTTATTCTATACTGAACAAGGCCAACCATGTGAAGGTGGAAGCTCATATGGCCCCTCCCATCCCCCTCACATCACTCTCATTTTCCCAATACCCAATCTATGAAATAGAATATGAACAAACCAAAAATTAATTAAGGTCGTAAAAAAAATTTTCATGTGTTTTTATAAATACATAATTTTAGTTTAGCTTGTACACTAGTATGGCCATTATTTGTTGGTTTTACATAATAAAAAAACATGCAATAAACCCACATAATTAGTAAATTATTTAAAGACAATAATTCCTACATATTAAAATATAAAGTTATAACATAGCAGCTCATACTCGAACATAACATCTGTATTTATTCTTCTTCTGTATCTTCTTGATTTTCATCCAATTGATCGACATCTATACCAACATATGATTCAGAAATGGTGTTGAAACGATTGACCATGTAATCATCATCATCAATTATGTCATTTTCAATAATAACCTCATCGACATCGTCATCAATAATTGTTGCATCGTCTCTTACGCTTGGTTCACCTTCTATATCTTTTTCGTCTGTCAATTCATCTTCCCACTCATCTGCCACTGCATCGTCTTCTTCTTGATCAATAGCATCTTCTTCCTCTACAATATACTCTACTGGCCTCCCTCTTGGATCATATCTAATAGCAAATGACCATCCGTTCTCACCTGGAACCTCTGAGTAAAAGACTTGTTCACATTGTCTTGGAAAAACATAGCAATATTTTCCTACTTCAAACTGCGATGTTTTAACCATTGGAAATCCATTTTCATGTTGAATAAGAGTCCTGTCATCATCATGTACATTCATTCGTAGCCTATACCATTTGACGTCTAACAAAACTAATTTGAAGGAATTAAAGTCACACTCAACTATATCATCTAAAAACCTGTAATATCTATTTTCAAATTCTTGAGGATGTCTGTCACTCCTAGAGGAAACATTAGTGACCTGGAATACTATAGTTATCCCACTATCAAAAGTTTTCCTATTATCATCCAACTGTTTAATGCGAAATTTATGACCATTGCACCACATAGCCTTGTGGTGTTTCAACTGCAATATGCCAAACATGAAAAAGATGCATTCTCAATTAATAATTAATGATATAATTTACACAGCTTGAAAATTATCTAAAAAATCAAACCTGTTGTCACATTATAAATATAATATAAAATAAGTAATGAATAAAATATGTGAATTAATTTCTTACCTTTTTATCTTTCAAACCATATGCTAAATCAATTTCCCTGTCTGTAACATTTCCATCTCCATTACAATAAGCTTCTCTAACCAATTAAGACAATAGTTTCCATGATAACCTATCTTGTTATTTACATCTTTCAATCCATTCGCTCATCCACTCAATATTGTTTGAAATGTATAAAAGTAGTGCCTCGTAATCTTGAGCACCTGAATAAAAAAAAAAAATTCACCAATATTAAATATAACTTATAACCATGGTAAATTATATTAATTAATAAACGATGAAGGAATAAGACTTAAATTAATATGATCATATACATGATGTAAAAAAATGAAACATTATATGTATTATATATAATAAATCTTTTACCTCTCACTTTCTTCATTCTACCTTTTCCCAATAGGAGCTCCACTTCAAATTTTTTGATGGAGTTCACATCCCAAATGCAATCCACATCATCCATAGCTCGTGCAGCTAATATAGAAATATAATGACTAATATACACCATGGATTCATATAACACATATCGCTCCACCATAGAACCCTCAGGTCGTTCTCTTTGTCTAACCAAAGCCTTCAAGAATTTCAAGTGCCTCTCCACCATCCACATTGACCTTGTGTGTACTGGTCCACACATTTCAATCTCCTCAACTTGGTGTATCAAGTAGTGTTCTCGTGCATTGAAAAATTTTGGAGGTAGATACTTTCAATGAAAACCATCTACAAATCATTACGCAAGGTTATTTCAATGAAACATTCTATATATTACATTACAAGTAAATTAACACACCATGTCATTAAGTACAGAAAAAAAATTGTAGCGAAATTTTGCGCATAAATCAAAACTACTTACCTCATGTATTTATTAGGACCATATATAACTTGTTTTACATTGTTGTCGAAGTTTTTTGGGAGAGATACAAGTAGAACATACTATAAAAATAAAAAATGAATCGTTATTGGTTTCCAAATTAAATATAAAAAGGGAAAATTTAAAAGATGTATTCAAGAAATAATATACAAAAATCTATACCAAAACAATTACCTTAACAAAGGTATGCCAATCATGAGTTTTCACCCCACTGAAGTCACCTTTCTTCATTAAGATATTATTTAAGTTTGAAGCTAAACCTGTTGGAAATTTAATTCTTCTAACGACATATTTTACACCATTGCTTTGTTGTTCTGTTAATAACCATGGAATATTATTGTAATTTCGACCTCCATTGTTATTTTATCATTTGATCACACTTTTCATTGCATTATGTAATTTCTCAATGTCATCACAAATTTTGTCAATTTTATCTCTATCATGTGCACCATCTATGATTTTCCATAACATTTCTGTCACATTCTTCCCGATATGCATTGTATCAAACACATGAGCTATTTTTAGGTCCTCATAGTAGGGAAACCTCACGAATTGAGAAGGATAACATTTCATTCAAGGTGGAAGTACAATATTAGTACCTTCACGACGACGACCTTGATATCAAAGAATAAAATAAGTCAGATAAATAATTATCAAATACAATAAAATAAATTAATTAATTAAAATAAAAATTACAAACATTGCATAAGAAATTAATATATATATACATATATATACAAATTATGTATTAGATTGACAATTATTAATTCTCTTATATTCCAACTTCCACAACTGAGGTCTCATTCTTCATGGTTTTAATCCAGTTTCTTCTTTATCATTGAAAATATGTTTTTCAGTAGTACGATACTTATGGTTCCTTGAGAGGAAGTGCCTAAAATAATCAAACACCATCTTTTCTAAGTCTCGCAAATGACGATACTTCATCTTAGGGCCACAAACTAGACATGCAAATCTACCCTTTTTTTGAAGACCTGTAACAGATGGATCAATAACAATTATACTATGAGATCATTTTTAAAACATGCAATATGATATATCTAAGTTAGATAATTATATGTTATATTAAAGTGCAACGAAATATTACATACCACAAAAATGTGTTAGTCCTGGGGCATCATGAATTGTCCATACAAGCATTTCACGACATTGAAATCTCTTCTACTTGATTGGTTTAGTGATGTCATACATAGTGATGCCATGCCATAACTTTATTAGCTCATTGATAAGAGGCTCATTATATACATTCATATATTTGACCTGGTACTTACCTCATTGTTCCAAATTACGGTACATAATTACTACCATGATATATGTATATATAAGTAAGTAAGTAAATAAAATATATTATGAAAACAACGAGAGAAATGAAAATGTTGCATTTGAAAAAATAATGTATCAAATACCTGGAATAATCATAGTCAATATTATGAATTCCAGGGAAAATTTTAAGGATGGAAATTTATCTTAAAAATTAGAAACCTTGGCAAATCTTACTAGTCCATAATATGCAAACTATAAAATGCTTGTCGATATTTTAGTAAAAATATTTGAAATCCTAATGATTTTATATAGTCTCTATAATTTTTTTTCGATTTTTAAGGTAAAATAATTCTCTTATAAATTCTGGGCGAATCATTTTTAGGAAAAAATGGGAATTGAAAAATATTTTTCTTAGAAAAAGCATGGAAAATTAGCCCATCTACGAATATTAGCCCCTAAAATTTTCCCTGATGCGCTCCCTCTTTATTGACATCCAAGGAGGAATGTATTGTTGATAACGAAAATAGGCCACAATGAGTAAGTATACCTAAGCTCTCTAAATGGATTAACACCATCAGCTGCCAATGAAAGCTTGACATTACGAGGTTCATTTTTAAAATCTACATATTTTTCCTCGATTTCCCTAAATGCAGAACCATGTGTAGGAATTCGAAGAACACCATCTCCAATTCTATTCTTTAAATGGTAATCCATAAACTGTGCTATGATCTTACACTTGAAAATTCATTACAAACATGGAATTATGGGAATATGACGAAGAACCTTTTGAGGCACCTTTTTTTGTTAGTTTATCAGTTTGATATCTAATGGTACCACATTTCAGACATTCTATTTTTGAAGCATGTTCTCCGTAATATATAATATCATCTTTAGGACATGCATCTATAGTGTTATATTCCATTCCAAAGTCTTTCATAATAGCATGTAGATCTTGATATGTTCGAGGTAAAGTATTTGGCGATGGTAACAAAAATTTACCCAAAAATATACAACATAAACAAAAACTAGTTAATGTAAAGATTATTAATCATATATAAGTATTGAATTATTATTTTACACATTTATTATAACTAAAGAAAGGGAAAATAATCAACATTTACATATATGTGATCATATATACATATTTCATACCTTAGGATCTGTGTCATACATCTGTTCGACAAATTATTCATAACCTTTAAGTTCACCAACAACAATGTAGCAAAGAGAAGAGTTGCATTTGAGTGTTCAAAAACTCGTTCATTTGACGTTTAAATCATAGGTACATCATAAACACCGTCACTATCATCATCATGTGACTCACCATACAAGTCTTAGAGCATTTGATTTGTCCCATCATTAATGTGAACTATCTCATTATTATCATCATCTACCCCCATGGGATCATTAAAATCATCTTCATCATTCGCTTCATGTTCTTCACCTTGTACAACATCATTTCCAATACTAATATTTGCTGAAATATTCTCTTGTACTCGTGCAACATCATCTAATCTACTACTTTTTAGCTGTGCAATTTTGTTCTGCAAAAAGTTGGGGGGCAATTGTGTCTTTATAAAAATTACTAACAATCATTAAACATTGATGCATATATAACAAATATTAAAATAATATAAAAATTTACTATATAATCAAAATGAAGATAGATAATTAATTACCACGAGATGATAGTCTCGATCCACCATCAATGTGCCCATATTTCCTACAATGCATTGTTTCTGTTGCTATTAAAACTCTAACATTATTTCACATACAACATTTTTTGCAAGGGAAATAAACTTTACCATCACCCCTTTCACCCTCTTCAATTTGTTTTCCACCTCTAATGTAACCCTGGTCTTATTTATAACAAAATATTGAGTTATCCTTGATAATGGTGCATAATAAAATATTATTAACCAAGATCTAGATCTAATAGCTTGGAATATTTTATGGCTAAACTAGCCGTTAGGATAACGACGACCAGCAACTAGTTTGACTTTGAAAATTAAAATCGAATAATAACAACTAGCTTTATTTATTTATTTATTTAATTGTGATAATATATATATATATATATATATATATATATATATATATATATTAACAAAATTACTACACTAATATATGAAATAATATATTAAATACGTAACAAGCTTCATGCCGTCGCCATTCTGACGTTTTGTAAATGGTCTTTTCATATCGTCACTATTCCGACAATCTCAATAGCCTATGTCACTCTTCTGACATTTCTATCCATGTCTTGATTCCAATGTTTTGTGAATGGTCTTTCTGAACGTGTAAGAGCACCCTAGGAAATGTGTTTGGGCAAGTCGGGTGGTGTGAGGGTGCCCAGGGAAATGAGTTTGGTCAGGTCGAGTCGAGTCGGGTTGGGTCATGTCATGTGAGGGCGCCCAAGGAAACCCTTGAGTCTGTCATATTTCAATTTTTTTTGTACTAAATTGCCATTTCATGAACTGACATCAAGGAATCTTCAATTTATGTCAACATACTCCATTTGTAAATTTCCAGTATGGCACGATGGAGCAAATGAACCCGTCTGAACACATTTCATTAGGAAGCCTCATAGTACGGTATGGACTGGCCTGACCTGAACCGAACACATTTCCTTGGGCACCATCACACGAATTGACTTGACCCAACACGCCCAAACGTCTATTAAGTTGGCACGAGGAAGCAAACAGAAAATGGGTCGCATGAATGTGCACAAGGCACACCGCGGGCGATCACAACTTACCATTTTTTATATGGCCTCCCTCACACGATTCGACACAAACATGTTTCTTGTGGTGCCCTCACACGGCATAACCTGACTCGCCCGAACAAAGGCACGAGGGGGAAAACGTGTTTCCTTGGGCACCCTCACATGACCTGACCTGACCGAGTTGGGTCAGGTCGTGTGAGGAAGTTCGTACCAAAAATTCTAAGTTGTCAACACCCCTGTGCCTTGTGCACGTTCGTGCGACCCATTTGTCATTTTCTCCCTCGTGCCTTCATTTGGGCGGGTTAGGTTGGGTCGTGCCCTATGAGGGTGCCCAAGGAAACGCGTTCGGGCGGGCTGAGTCGTGTGAGGGTGCCCACAGAAATGTGTTAGGGTCTAGGGATTTTAGATCCTTGTATTGATAAATTTGGTTTTTTGGTCTCTTACAATGCAGTCTATGTAATGTTTCATTTTGTTCATACTTTGTTCTGAAATGTTGGAGGTGTTTTCTTTTATATATTATATTCAACTACCTACTGCCCCAACATGACTTGATAATAATGGAGACTTGTTTGCTTCTGTTTTGAGTTTTTTTTGGAAGGCATTGATGTTGGTTGTTTCATAAAGGAAAGAAACATTGATGTAGGTTTAAGGGGTTAGGGGTTAAGGGTTTAGAGGTTTAGGGTTTAGGGGGTCAAATGGGTTAGGGGTACCTACATATCTAGCCTTGTCACTCCCTCCTTAGCACACCTAGATCTTGCTAACGCTCCCTAACACACACTCTTATTCATGTTGGTTGTTTCATAAAGGAAAGAAACATTGATGTAGGTTGTTTACCATTATTTTTAATCAATCAAAATCCAACCAAATTACCTGACCCACCCGAACACATTTCGTTGGGCGCCCTCACACAACCCGATCCGACCTGACCCGACCCTATGGAACGCGTTTCCTTGGGTGCCCTCACACGACACGACCTAACCTAACCCCCCCGAATGCGTTTCCTTAGGTTCCCTCACATGACCCGATCCGACCTGCATGAACATGTTTCCTTAGGAGCCCTCACATGACTCGACCCGAACCGACCTGAACTGCCTGAATGTGTTTCCTTGGGTGCCCTCAAACAACATGACTCGACCCGAAATGAACAAATTTCCTTGGGGGCCGTCACATGACCCAACCTGACCCGACATGCCCGAACGTCGATTAATATCGCATGACAAGGGAGAAAACGGAAAACGGGTCGCACGAACACGCACAAGTCACACGAGCGGTCACAACTTAGCATTTTTGATACAGTCTCCCTCATATGATTTGACCCGAACGTGTTTCTTATCGTGCCCTCACATGGCATGACGCGACCTGCCCGAGTGAAGGCACGAGGGTTAAAATGGAAAACGGATCGCACAAATGTGTAGTGCAAGGCACATGGGCGGTCACAACTTAGCATTTTTTATATGGCCACCCTCACACGACCCCACCCACCCAAACTCATTTCCCTAGGTGCCCTCAAACGACCTGACACGACCTGACCTGCCCAAACACATTTCCCTAAGCGCCCTCACACAACCCAACTTGACCCGACTCGAACTGACCCAACACGATCGAACGCATTTCCTTGGGTGCCCTCACATGACCTGACCTGACCCAACCCACCCAAACGCATTTCTTTAGGCACCCTCACATGACACGACCCGAGCAAACCCACCAGAATGCATTTTCTTGAGTGCCCTCACATAACCCGACCCGACCTGATCTGACCTGCTCGAACACGTTTCCTTGGGCGCCCTCACACAACACAACCTGACCCAACATTCCTAAACGCGTTTCCTTGTGCCGCCTCACATGGCTCGATCGAACCCTACCTGACCTTCCCAAATGTTTTTCCTTGGGTGCCTTCACATGACCCAACACGACCCAACTCAGACGCGTTCCTTGGGTGCCCTCACATGACCCGTACTGACCCAACCCAACCTCACACGACCCGACTTGACACCGCAACTTGATCATGACCCCACCCGACCCGACTGGACCCACCCAAACAAAGGAAATTGGGATGTGAAACTTGCAAAAAGGCTGAAGGGATGACATGCATGAACATGGGAGAGGGTAATATAAAGGTCGAGCAGAAGGCTAGAGAGGGAGAGATATTGAAGGTAGATCAGAATGGATGGAAGGCCAAGTCCTTAAGGTCAAGAGGCCTTCGCTGAGAAGATGAATCATAAAGTTTACGACGCAAATTGCAACCTGCACGGAATGATATGCTCTAGCTAAAAGGGATGTTGATCTTAAATAAATTTTCACGATCATGGTAATTAAAGAAAATGAGAGTATTGGAATGCATAATATTGCTGAGACTGAGGGAGATCACATTACCATTATTCAGGCACACTATGCATGATTTAAGGGTGTTTCAATCTACTTGGATTTGTGATGGATATTGTGCTACATGCCAATTCTCTTGTTGCACAAGGTTTCCATGGTGGTTGCTTCCTCGGGGAATAGATTAGGGGTGTTTTGACAATGAATGAGATCCATGATATTAGCATTATGATACAAAGTCTTCACCATCAACCATGACGTGGTTATGTGCGAGGTTATACTGGCATGGTACAAAAATTAAGTAACGGTGAAGGAAAAATGTCATGTTGAAGTGAATTTCCAAGGTGACGCACAGGTTAGTCACTAGGAGAGTGACATTCATGTTGCAACTCTTGAAAGTGTGATCTGTCACCATGTCAAAGCAAGTGGGGAGGGCCCACATTGGGCTGCGATTTGTGGGGTAACCACAATACAAATATTGTAGAAATTTATAAACACAATAATGTATCTCCGAATTCTCCTGATCTAACAAATTAATATTATGTTAAATACAGAATCCTTTCACTTAATTCTTTGCAGAAATTAAATTTCCAATTGCAAAACACATATGAAGTAAAATCAATTGCACATAACAATATGTTTTACCAGGAAATCTTAAAGCTAAAAATCCAAACTATCATATATTATGTATATCAATGGAACATGTAACAATCTCATACAAATCTCAACTCATAGAGCTCTTTGTACAATATACAATCGTCACACACTGTCATGCAAAAATTTGCATATCTATGCACCAATTTCTTGCCTCCTAACAACATGCCTCCACTACGCAATCCCTACTGAAGAAAATCCCTGAATGAATTCGATCTTTCCTTTCTTGCACTATGCAATCCTCATTGGCATATACAATGTCAGTGTAGATGCATTTAATGCATCACTATCATCACAACTGATAGTCCATCTCACCCTTTCACCTATCCCTCCACTAGGTCTCCATTGGATCTGACATGAAAGTAGTTAACTACTGTATTTTTTTAGTTGCAAGTAAGACACTACTTGTGAATTAATTAACTAATTAATTCACTCATCTTTCACTAGTGTGTCTTTAGTTACAACTAGCACAACTGATTTTAACTCACTTAACTGAGTTAAACTAAATAACAACTCATATAACTACTCTTCCAACTCTGTTACAACTTACCACTATTAGTTATAACGAAGTCCTCCATGCATGAGTCACCAAAAACCCTAGGAATTGTGCAATTACTTTAACCCACTGATGTGCCACATCTGTTCACTAAAATAAAGTGCTCCAAGAGAATAAGTTACTATTTCTTGTCTGATTATTATTAAGGGATAATAATAATCGACATACATTCTATTTTTATATTAGCGATCTATAAATATAATTCACTCATCTTCTAAAAATAGAAATTCCATCTAAAGATATAATTTTCTCAACCATCTAGAATCAACATCCTGCTAATTTTAGAATATTCTCACCATTATAAAAATAGGCATACACCTAAAAATAGCCTGCGGGCCCCACCTAGTGAAGGTGCTTAATTTTCACTAGGCTCATCATCTTGTTGAATCTCAACACTCCCTCTCAACAACATAGGGATTATCCTTCACCCCGATCCTGTCTCTATGGTATTTGAAATTTCTCCTGGTGAGTGCCTTCGTCAAAATATCTGCATCTTTATCTTCCATAGGAATGTACTGAAGGAACATAATCTTCCACTACACACAATCTATGATATGATGATACCGGATATCTATATGCTTATATCTATCATGAAACATAGGATTAATCGAAAGTTTAATGCAACTTTGATTATCACAATGTATCACTGTAGGATCTAAATAATAACCAAACAAACCTACCAGGATCTTCCTCATCCAGATAGCCTCACATGTAGTTTGACTTGCTGCCATGTATTCTGCTTCTGCTGAACTGAGTGCCACAAATCTCTGTTTCCTACTGTACCAAGAAACAACTATAGATCCGATACTGAAAACCCCTCCTGATGTGCTCTTTCTGTCTGTTGGGATGCCTACCCAATTTGCATCTGTGAAGCCATGAAACTTCACCTCATCCTTCTATCTGTACCATATGCCATACTCAGATGTGCCTCTGAGATATCATAGGACATGCTTGCTTGCCTTCCAAAAGAGCTTGGTAGGCTTAACCATTGCTTAACTAAGCTGGTTCACTGCATAGCATATATTTGGTCTTGTGTTAACTAAATACATGAGCAAACCCACCAATTTTCGATAAACAATAGCATCCACTACCTCTGTCGATGTAGCATCCTATTTCCTCCAATTTCATGGAAGAGGAGTATCCATGGGTTTGCAGTCCTCCATGTGAAACTTACCGAGTATCTCCCGAGCGTACTTGCCTTTTGAAACAAACAGTTCACCTTCTCGCTGCCATATTTCCAATCCAAGGAAATAATGAAGGAGACCCATATCCTTCATCTCGAACTCCTTTGCAAGGTCCTCCTTGCATGAGTGTACCAGCTACTTATCACTAGTCAATATTAAATCATGAACATAAAGAACAATGATTAAAAGCTTACCCTCCACCACAATCTGGTATAGGTTTTCATCCGCCTCACTCTTGGTGAAGCCAAGTCCAGTGAAATATTTGTTGATCCAAGTGTACCAAGCACGAGTTGCTTGATTCAGCCCATACAACGCTCTTTTGAGTATGCACACATGCAACTCTCTATTGAAGATCTCAATCCTTCAGGCTGTTCAATGTAAACTTCTTCCTCAATGATCCCATTAAGGAACGTAGCCTTCACATCCATATGATGAATGTACCAACCCATCTGCACTACGAGAGAAAGGATGGTCCTTATGGAAGAATACAGTGCGACAGGTGCAAAGGTTTCTTCATAATCAATCCCCTCAATCTGTGAGAAGCCCCGGGAAAAAAATATTTCCTTATACTTCTCGATGCTCCAATCAACAACTTTCTTTACCTTGTAGATCCATCTTGAACCTACCACTGATTTACCAACCACCCTTAGAACAATCTCCCAAGCACTGTTTCTAAAAATGGAGTCATACTCCTCACCATGACATCTACCCATGTGGGCTCTTGCGCTGCTTCCTCAAAGGAAGATGGCTCTGTCACGATACACCTGCTCATGAGAGCCATGTATCCAATGAATCAGTCAACTGATTGTCTTTGTCAGTGCTATGAAGTAGGGGCTCCTAAATTTTGTGCCACATCAAGCTTCAGCCTCTCAGCTTCTATGGTATGCCTTCTACCTGTTCTGATTTTGGTTATGCATGAGTGGACTCCTCCACTCCATGATCCTCCTCCTGTGGCTGATCCACATCTTGAGGCTCATCTTTGGGAAAAAGTATTTCCTCCTCTTCATGCAAGTGTAGCTCCCTCTCAAGCGACAACTTCATGGCTTTCTCCTCATTGAATTTTATATCTCGTCGCACCACATTCATTCGACTGTTTGGAAAATACACACGATAATTATGGGGTGTTTCTGTGTACCCCACAAATATCCCAACTTCTGCAGTCGACTCCAGCTTCTTCCTGGCGTTCTTGGTCACATGAAAATAAACAGATGAGCCAAAAATCTTAAAGTGAGAAACATATGGTTTCTTACCAGTAAAAGCTTATTCAGATGTACTCATGCCAAGTACTCTATGAGGACAACGGTTTTGCACATAAACCGCAGTGTTTCATGCTTCTTCCCACAAGTGCATTGGTATGCCTTGGTCATGAAGCATATCTCATGCAACACCCACGATCGTTCTGTTCTTCCTCTCCGCGACCCCATTCTGTTGTGGGTTATGAAGAGCTATGAGTTCTCTTCTAATTCCTTTTTTTCCACAGAAGTCTTTGAATTTGTTTGAGATATATTCGCCACCATTATCGCTCCATAGATCCTTCACTTTCTTCCCCGAATCCTTCTCCACCAATGCTTTAAACTCACAGAAATTTGAGAATGTTTGATCCTTCTTCTACATGAAGAAGATCTAGCATCTACAATAATAGTCATCAACAAAAATAACATAATACCTATGTTTTGTTGTTGAAGCAACCGAGAATGATCCACACATGTCTGTGTGAATTTTCTCCAGGATAACTGAAGCACAGTTCTCCTTTTCATGAAAGGTGGTCTTCAAAAACTTACCCATAGTACATCCTTTGCACTGATCTATCTGCTCAAGTGTACCCTTGGGAAGTCCAGTAGAAATCTGCTGCAAAATCTTCAAGGCGCCATGGTGAATATGGCCCAATCTCCTATGCCATAATTCACCCTCATCCCGGCTCACCACTTCTTCTTCTTTGCCCACCATTGCAGTGCAACCATCTACCTACAGCTTGTAGAGATTCTTAACTTGAATCCCTATCCTCTTGGTTTGACCTGTTGTTTTATATCAGAAAGCTTTTCCCTCACTAAAAACAATGTCATAACCTCTATCCTCCTACATCGAGACTGAGACCAAGTTCTTCTTCAGAACTAGAACATGCATAACATCTTTCAACATAAACGGTTTACCTGAATCCCTCTCAAAAGTAATGGTTCCAATTCCAGTCGCATTGTATCTACCATCATCGCCCATCTCTATATGAATTTGGAGATCTTTCTCCTCCAAGTCACTGAACAACTCCTTATCTCCCGTCATGTGGAAGGAAGCGCCACTATCAAGATACCACATCGATCCCATTGCGCTTGAAAACAAGCATGCAATAAAGGAGAAACCAAGTTCAAATTGCAAGGTAAGGGCCTCATCAGCTGCAGCTCTAGAAGCCTTCTTGTTCTTCTTTTTCTGTGGGAAGTTAGTGGCTAGATGCCCATGTTCGTGATAGTGAAAACACTTCACCTTGGAAAAATCCAGCTTCTTGCCTTTAGCCTCAAATTTTGGATGGGATTTCTTCCCCTTCCCTTTCCTCACTTTGGCAGCCAAAGAAAAATCCTCTTCATCATCATGTTTTGATGAAGAGCCATCCCTGGTACTTTACCTTATCTCCTCCTACACTAGATCCAACCAAAGTCGCTACCAATCTGACAATTTCTCCTACCCATTGACAGAGTCTTGATAACTGTGCCAACTCTTCAGAAGCCCAAGGAGAGCCAAGCTCACCAAGTCATCATCCACAACTATAATTCCCACACTCCCCAACTCATCCCTACATTGGAAAAGCTTCTTGAGATACTTTGGAATATTGTCGCCCTTCCCCATTTTGATTTTTCCGAGTTTATCTTTTAGCGCCAAATTCCTATGGTCGTTGCTACTTTGGAAAAGATTTGTGAAATATTTCCACATTTAAAATGGAGTGGCTTTCCCATGAAGGATTGACACAATATGTTCTTTCACACCTTCCAACAGAAGTCTTCTTGTCTTTGCTACTTTATTTTTCCAGGCATCCAGTAATGCAGCATCCATCAAAGTGGGCTTAGGAACATCGCTATCGATGAACTCCTTTAGACCATTATCCTCAAGAACCGCCCCCATCCTGTCCTTCAAGGCTATGTAGTTAGAGCTGCCCTCGAGTTAATACTCCAACCACAACCCATTGAAATCCATTTCAATGTTTACTCAACTGTCGCAACAAGAAATTCTTGCAGCAAATTCGAATTGTCCACTAACACAAAACTCAGCACCACTTCAATATTGTAATCTCCAGTGATTAACACTGCTCTGATACCATGTAGAAATTTATAAACACAATAATTTATTTTCGGATTCTCCTAATATAAAAAATTAATCTTATGTTAAATACAGAATCCTTCCACTTAATTCTATGCGTAAATTAAATCGTCAATTGCAAAATACATATGAAGCAAAATCAATCGCACATAACAAGATGTTTTTACCGGGAAAGCTTAAAGCTAAAAACCATAACTATCATATATTATGTATATCAATGGAACATGTAACAATCTCATACAAGGCTCAGCTCATAGAGCTCTTAGTACAATATACAATCGTCACACATTTTCATGCAAAAATGTTCATATCTATGCACCAATTTCTTGCCTCCTCACAGCCTGCCTCCACTGCACAATATCTTCTGAAGAAGATCCTTGAATTAATTCGATCTTGCCTTGCTTGCACTACACAATCCTCATTGGCATCTCCAATGTCAGTGTAGATGCATTGAATGCATCACTATCGTCACAACTCATAGTCCATCTCACCCTTTCACTTATCTCTCCACTAGGTCTCCACTGGATCTGACATACAAGTAGTTAACTGTTGTATTTGTTCAGTTGCAAGTAAGACACTACTTGTGAATTAATTAACTAATTAATTCACTCATCTTTCACTAGTGTGTCTTTAGTTACAACTAGCACAACTGAGTTTTACTCAGAGTTAGACTAAATAACAACTCATATAACTACTCTTCCAACCCTGTTACAACTTGCCACTGTCAGTTATAACAAAGTCCTCCATGCATGAGTCACCAACCACCCTAGAAATTGTATAATTCCTTCAGCGCAATGATGTGCCACATCTATTCACTAAAATAAAGTGCTCCAAGAGAATAAGTTACTATTTATTGTCTAATTATTATTAAGGGCTAATAATAATAGACATGCATTCTATTTTTAGATTAGCAATCTATAAATAGACTTCGCCCATCTTCTATAAATAGAAATTCCATCTAAAGATAGAATTTTATCAACCATCTAGAATCAACATCCTACTAATTTTAGAATATGCTCACCATTCTAAAAATAGACATACACCTAAAAATAGCCTGCAGGCCCCACCTAGTGAAGGTGCTTAATTTTCACTAGGCTCGTCATCTTGTTGAATCTCAACAAATATTGTAATGAAAAAATGGTAAATATTCTTCAATACACAGGACATTATAATTTGAAAAAGTTATAATAAAACTTCTAATTTATTCATTCATTAGATTTAAAGATATATTTTTTAAAATATATATATATATATATATATATATATATTCATTTTTAAGATTAAACATGTTATAAGTTAAAGAGAAATTAATAACAATTAAATATAACAAATATATTATTATAATCCTATAAGAATTAATAAAATAAAAAAGCAATATTACAAAATATTCAGTCGTTGCAAAATGTTACAAAACGTTACAAAATTTTTACCGTCGTCACTATTCCGACATTTGGTCTAAATGTTTCAATACCAACAGTTGTCCCCAAACTGTCGCAATACCAACGATTGTCCCCAAATCGCCGCAATACCGACGGTTGTTCCCAATACCGTCATAATACTGACACGTGTATCTACACGTCGCAATAGCAACGCTTGTCTCCAAATGTCGAAATACCGACTCTTGTCTTCGAAACATTGCATTTCTGAAGTTATATCCCGAAACGTTGATATTCTGACGATGTTCCTAAACTTCGCAATACTGATGATGCCCCTCCACGTCACTTTAGTGACGCTTGTTGGCGGGATTTAAAAAAGTGACAAAAATAGGGGAACTTTCCAACTATACGTCAAAATTTTCGAAACTAAAGTGTCGGAAAATTGACCATATGTACTAGTGTAATGAAGTACTTCACATGCAAACGAAGATTCTCCAGGTTGTATAGGTATCACATCAGGATTTTGATGCATTTACCTTAGTCAAAACACTTTATTTGCCTCATTATTTATATAGGAGCTTGATTAATATGACTAAGAAGGTTCAGAGTAGAATGGAAGATCATCATACTAGTATTTTTCATTATGGCCTAATCAAACTCATTGTGTTGCATCACTTTTCCACCATAAACATGACCTGGGAAAAATTCTTGGAGAGATTGTTAGCAGTGCTTTCTTTCTTGCCTATTACATCATCAACACAACCAATGGAGATTGGCTCTTATAGCATGCCTATTAAACCTTCAAATGTTCCTAGGGTTGTTGAATTTTCTAACACCTATGAGGGGGGGGGGGAGAGACAAGTATTTGTGCCTAAGTCTACCAGGATTTTTCTAACACTTGGCACCCATGTTGAAACATGTGAGATAGAGGAGCAACCTTTTTTCCATCAGCATAATGATTCAGTGCCATTGGAGGCCGAGGTATCAGATCATGGGCAGGTCAAACCACTTGAAGAAATCATCAAAGAGAAAGATAAAGAGATAGCATAATTAAAAAAAGCCTTCTCCATTTCCCAATCCCAAATTACTTTCCTTCAACAGGAAAAATTTCAATTGCAAGTGAATCAGCTCCTACAAAGCACTTAAAAATCAAACATGGAGGCAAACAAAGGTAAAGGAAATAATATTTTTTCTATTTACCAAATGCATGAGATGGAGGCTGGAACACACGTAAGAAGACCAAGAATAAGAGGCCTCAAAAGGGCACTTGAGCGAGAAAAACAATCAATTCATAAATATGAAGAGTTGACATTTGATGAGATTATTTCCATGGAGTTCAATGAGGACAAATATCTTTGGTTGTCAAGAGTTAATGAGCATTTGGAGAAGCTATTGAAGAAGGCTAAAATGGATAACAAGAAACAAAGACACATGGCATACCATTATCGCACCAGGGACACCATTTCTCAAATAAGGCTGAAACAAATGAAGAAGAGGCTTAAAGAGGCGCAAATGAAGATCAAGGAGAAGGATAGTTTGGATTTATTAGATGAAGCTTCCTTAGCTATGTAGCCTATCTCTTACAGGTGCTAAAGGACCAATTTTGAGAACTTTTGAGAAATTTTGGTATTTTATATGATTTTTTGCGGAATTCTAGAAATTTCTCATTGCAACAAACTTTTATTTCTTTTATTTTAGAGGCATCCAAATGGTGATCTATTTACATGGATGGATTTATTTTGATGATTAAATCACATATTAGGAACCCTCATGGCATGAAAAGTTGTAATTTGGGAGAAAAGGCTCAAAAATCTCTCATTTTTCATGTTTTTGCCTCCTTTTTGGACCCTTTGTTATGCTTTTGAGTGACCCTAGGAGAATGGACTTTGGAAGGCCTTCCCGTGGTCCATTTTGAAAAATTCAAGATGTTATGGAAACTAGACACAAAGGGCTAGTTGATAGTTCTTTAAGAAGTTGATTTGGACTTCTCAAATTGCCTTAAAAGTGCCTCCAAAGTTCTATTACGCTAATGCAAATTGTTTTTAAAATCTTCTGTCAAAATTTTCACAAATCAACATTGGATTCCTCAATACATTTTTCAAGCTAAAAAATGGTCACAAATTCGAGGGAATGTTGTCCTAAGAGTTTTCATTAGAGTTATTGGATTGTTTTTTGCTTCCTATCATGAAGTAATTTGTAATTAATGTAAGTGACAAGCACCCTAGTTTATAGCTAAAATACAATGTAGAACACCTTTAACCTCCCAGAAACTAGAAAACATCTATCTTTTGCATTTATGATCCATTTGGTATGAATTTTAATTGATGAGGTGTCATAGTCTATATTTTCTATAAGTAGGATCTCTTAGTCTTTTTTTGCTGATAGTCTCATATTGTAGTGAAGCTCCGTAATCATTCCTAGGAATGAAATAAGAGATAAAATTTAAAAGAATTAAAGTTATGTTTCATGGTATGATTTGTATAGCATATGTAAGCTCTCATGTATCTATTCATTTTATTCTAAATACCATGTATTCTTATTCATATGTTTATCTTGTAAGTTTGAGAGCACAATTCATGTTTATGCATGCTCGTTTTTAGACAAAGATTCATCATATTGTATTTATTTGCTTCTAAACCGAATGAATTCAACCCTGCTCATTCAAACTCTCCTCCATTTCATCCTATACCTTAATGGCTGATTAATATGCTTTCAACTACCTTATCTTATCTACCTAAAATTTTACACACAGCCATCTTAATTAATTAATTTTCTTATCCAACATTCAAAATATCAAACAAATTATATTTATTGCTTGCATACCTAGCCACAAAATCATTGTGACACTAACCATTCTTTTATCATGTGAAAGTGACAAAAAGAGATCCTCCTGTCTCGGGTAGGGTTAGCTACCGACCTAAATTTTGGTCCGTACATTTTCAATCCCATCGTTAGCCTTGGGAAGTTGGGGAGTGTGATAACATGTTAAAATAGGGTGGGCTAACTTGCCTTGCTAGGTTTTGTGCATGAGTTTGTACACATGGTTTTGGGCATGATGGTTTTCTGCCCATGGTATTTTGTGACATAGTCATGAACTGTTGAATTATGATGTAATCTGGTATTAGTGGATTATGTTTATGAATGCTTCAACATGTATATATATGTGTTGTGACATTGAAATGAATATAATGAAAACCAAGTCATAGTCCCGCTTTTGATCCATGGGAAAATATCTGTATATATGTTTTATGTTTTATGCTCTCGCTATTGTTTATTTTCTTATTTTACAGACATAGTATTAAAACCTTTCACTAGAGTGTGAGTTAGGAACAAGCCAAACACCTCGACTCAATAAATATGGGAAAGTTAATTATTATTAATACCGTTAAATATACATTTCTAATGAGTTTTAAGATTACGAATATATGATATGGAATGATCAAAGTTATACCAAAGATAAAGTATCAATTTTCCAAATAACCGCATTGTTTATGAAAACCATAAAATTAGGTTAATGCAAAATATTGAACTATATGTATAAACAACAAACATGGTTCATTAACCATGACATAACCATGTTTAATAATGTTAAGAATTTGATGTTGCATCACCATTTATAGGTTAGTTACATGTTTATGAGATTAAATTATATATTGAACCTTCGATGATGTGGAAATGTTATGCTAATAAAAGCACAAAGTGATAGAATTTTTGTGTGGGTACTTGAGGACATTATAAATTACATTTATCTTCACATTTAAAAACACAATTTAAATTATAGAAAATGACAATTTCATAAACTATTATAAATTTATATCACAATTTTTTAAATAAAATATTTAAATTCATTATCAACAAAATCATCATAATAACTAAAATAAATCGCAAATGGTTCCCAAAGATAACTCCAATTTGTCTTAATTAGGAAGCTACAAAACCTCACTCAATATGTTTGCTCCCTTCAAAAATATGGCAAAAGTTAAGAAGAAAACAATGTCAAAGGCTATGCATATCTTCACTTTTTTCAAATTTTAGTTAAATATATATGAAGAGGGAAAATAAATCTACTTTATTTAAAATTTCTCGAACACTAAATTTATATAAAGAAATATATAAATGTGAATTTTTTTGTCCATTTCTTCAAAATTTGCAGGTAAAGTCTAGAGAGTCGTGTCTATTGTTTCATCGAAATTTCTTATCTTAAACGAAGCCTTCTTTCCTCTATCCTCGTGATTTCATTTTTTAAATATATTTTTCAACTAACATTATTTAAAATGTTGCAAATAATTAACAATTTATTGCAAATTGAAATTGTTATATATATAATTTAAATTATAAAAAAATAATAATTTTACAAATTATTTGAAATAATAAAAAAATTAACAATTTGTTGCAAACTTAAATTATTAATTTTTTAAATATTTTTTATTTTTTTTATTTTTAAAAAAATCATTATGTTTAGATTTATGTTATCAAATACAATTTAAATTATGAAAAATGATAATTTTAAAATACAGAAAATATTTATATTGATGAATAAACAAAACTATATTTATTTAATTTTTTTATAATAAAAAACAAAAAAATATATATATAAATAAAACTTTTTGTTTTAAAAACTAATAAAAAACAAAACTATATATAACTTTTAAAAAAAAAACGATTATATAAAAAAAATATTTTTTTTAAATAAAAAAAATAAAAATAAATACATAATGCAATTATAAAAAGAACAAATTAATTTTTTAAAATAAAAAAGAAAATAAAATAAAATAAAAAATTATATTTTTGCAATTATAAGAATAAATGGGACCCCTCACATTGGTGAAACTCGTTGGTCAATTAGTCAAAGAATTCAAGAACATGTTGCCGACCTGAAGCATAGTAGATCACGCTCCTCTGCGCTAGCGGAGCATGCTGAGAAGACTAATCATCACATTTGCATTGAAGACGCCGAGGTTATTGCGAGGATTGACCATTTCTACCACCGCAAGTTGAGAGAAGCCCTGGAAATCGAAAAGAGGCCAGTCAACCTCAACAGAGATGATGGGTGGATGATTAGCAGATGTTGGATTCCTGCCCTTCATTCCTAATAAAACTTATAACTATTTAATTAATTAATTAATTAATTAATTTATTTTTATTTTTATTTTATTTTTATATTTTTATTATTATTATGTATTTAATTCTTGATTAATTAATTAATTAATTTATTTATTTTTATTTTTATTTTTATTTGATTTTTATTATTTTTATTATTATGATTTATTTAATTTAAAATTTTATGGTTCTATTTTATTTTTATTATTTTAGTTATCTTTATTTTTATTTTTATTTAATTAATTAATTTATTTATTTTTTATTTTTTTTCAAAATGATAATTATTTGATGAATTTTGGAATCACATAGCATTTAATTATTAAAAATAAAATAATTATATAAATTCAAACCATAAATATTATTTATTATTTTTAACATTTAATTGATTTGATAATAATAAAAATACATATATAGATATATAAACATCTATTATATTCTTTAAATATATTAAATTAATAATTATTATTTTTATTAAAATAAATATATATAAATGTATAAAATTTAAATTATAAACTTTAATAATTTGATTTACTCTTTTTAATATAGAATAAAATTAAATAAAATAAAAATTATTATTATCTAAGTCAAACTAGCTGTTATTTTACAAACGGCTAGTGGTAGCTTTACTTTCTATTTAAAGGGGTTACTGGATCAGATTTTCCATCTTGTCTTGATGGTGAAGCACACTAGTTGGTTCGAAACGTGTCGACCAAATCTATTGTAATGTGATTTTCACCGAAAGATTTTAATCACAAGATAAAATTGTTTTTTTGCTATGTGCAAGGATTTTTTATTTTTTTTCATGGAGGAACCCAACAAGCCTAAAAAAGATTATTTTTACTAAATTTTTGTCAAAAAAACCCTAGAAATTTGAGTTTTTTTCCATTGTCTTCGTTATAAATTAAAAAAATAGGGTTTTGGAACATAAAACCATAAAAAATAGTTTTGGAACACAAAATCCATTAAAAAAATATATTGTCCCCTACTCCATCTTTAAATGGTCAAAATAGAAGGAAAAATAACCTTTCTAATATGAAAAACTCTCGATCAATGTGTTATCAATGCTAATGCAGCACCTCCACAAATTTCTCCAACAAAACCCAGCGCCTTCACAAATTGCCTCCAACAAAACCTAGCACCTCCATAAACTGCTCCAACAATGTTGAGATTCAATAAGAAATTTTTTTGGCACCCATGGTCCTAGTGAAAATTAAGCACCTACACTAGGGTGGGGCCCATAGGCTATTTTTACGTGCATGTCTATTTTTATTATCCCTTAATTTAGATGGACATTAAACTATAATATATTCTCAATGTGGACTTGAAAATAGTTAACTGAAGTGGAAAATAAGTTAGCTAAGTGAATTTTGAGTTAGGAGGTTGGTTGGTGGGACATGCAAAGTGACTCTAGTTGTAACTAAGTGATTCTAGTTGTAACGGAGTTGGAAGTGTAGTGGTGCATGAGTTGGTGCAAGTTGTAAATAGTTTAACTCATTTAAGTGAGTTAAACTCAGTTGTGATACTTGTAACTGAAGATACACTAGTGAGAGATCAAGTGAATTGAATATTAATTAATTCACATGTATTGATCTCACATGCAATTGAAGATTTACTATTATTAGCTGCATGCATGTCAGATCTAGTGGAGACCCAATTGAGTTCTAGGTGAAAGGGAAGTAAACTATCAGTTGTGACATTATCCACTTGCACACATGCAAGCACACACACATTGGATGTGCCCATGATACTTGCACAGTTAAGGCATGCAAGAAGGAATCAATTCAGGGATTGCTTTCAACGGGGATTGCGCAGTGAAGGCAGGCTGTCTGAAGACAGTAAATTGGCTAAGGAATTTGCCAATTTTTGTATGACAGTGTGAGACAATTAGCTGATGTACTAAGAGCTCTTATGAGAAGAGTTTTGTATGTAATTGTTTCATGATCCATGATATAATATACAATAGAATATAGTGGGGTTTTTAGTTGTAATCTTTCCCCAGGAAACTATCTGTGTTGTGTGGGATTGATCTTTCTTCATGCTTATGTAATTGGATATTGTGTTTTTAATTCCACAAATATTTGTAGAAGCGATTTAGTATTTAACTTTATAATATTGTTAGATCGGGTGAATCCAATATATACATGCATATTGTATAATTTCTACATGGTATCAGAGCGCAGGAAATTGCAGAAATGAAGTAGGAGCTGAATTTGTGATTGAATAGAATTCAAATTTGTAGAAATACTTTCTTGGTGCTACAACTGATTCAAGATCGAAATGGCTTTCAATGGCTTGAGGTTATAGTATGCACTCGAGGGTAGCTCGAACTACATTTCTTGGAAGGATAGGATGGAGGCAGTGCTCGAAGACAATGTCTTGAAGGAATTCATTTAAAAAGACGTTCCTAAGCCAGATGTTGCAGATGCTGCAAATCTTGATGCATGGAAAAAGAAAGTGGAAAAGGCGAGGATGATTCTGTTGGAGGGAGTACGAGACCACATTGTTTCAAGCCTCCATGGGAAAGCCACACCATATGCTATGTGGAAGGATTTGACGGATCTATTCCAAAGCAGCAACGACCATAGGAAATCGGCGCTCGAAGATAAACTTGGGAAGATTAAGATGGAAAAGGGCGACACCATTCCAAAGTATCTCACAAATTTTGTACAATGTCGGGATGAACTAGGGAGTGTGGGAATAACATTCACTGATGATGATTTGGTGAGTTTGGATCTCCTAAGAATTCCTTAGAGTTGGCACAGTTATGAAGACTCTGTCAACGGACGGGAAAAATTGTCGGATTGGGAACGACTGTGGTTAGATCTAGTGTAGGAGGAGTTCAGGCGGAACACCAGAGATGGATCTTCATCAAAGCATGATGATGAAAAGGATTGTGCTTTAGCTTCCAAGGTGAAGAAGGGGAAGGGGAAGAAATTCCATTCTAAATCCGAGTTTAAAGGCAAGAAGCAGGACATGTCCAAGGTGAAGTGTTTTCACTATCACGAACATGGGAATTTTACTACTAATTGTCCAAAAAAGAAGAAGAACAAGAAGGTTGTTGGATCTGCAACTGGTGAGTCCCTTGCCTCACAATTTGAGTTTGAATTCTCCTTGATTGTATGCATGGTGTTAAGTGCATTGGGATCAATGTGGTATTTGGATAGTGGCGCTTCCTTTCACATGATGGGAGATAAGGAACTTTTCAATGACTTGGAGGAGAAAGATCTCCAGATGCATATTGAGATGGGAGACAATGGACGGTACAATGCTACCGAGATTCGTATCATTACCTTTCAAAGGGAGTCAGGTAAACCATTTCAATTAAAATATGTAATTCATGTACCAGGTCTAAAGAAAATTTGGTCTCAGTCGCAATGTTGGAGGACAAAGGCTATGACATTGTTTTTAGTAATGGAAAAGCCTTCCTGCGACATAAAACAATGGGTCAAACCAAGAGGATAGGGATTTGAGTTAAGAATGTCTACAAGATGGAGGTAGATGGCTGTGCTACCATGATGGGCAAGGAAGAAAAAGTGGTGAGCCAGGATGAGGGTGAATTATGGCACAGGCGATTGGGCCATCTTCATCATGGAGCCTTGAAATTCATGCATCAAATATCTACTAGACTTCCAATGGGAACACTTTCTCAGTTAGATCAGTGCAAGGGTTGTACGATGGGTAAGTATGTAAAGTCCACCTTTCATGAGAATGAGAACCGTGCTTCGGGGATCCTTGAGAGATTTCACATAGACGTGTGTGGACCATTCTCGATTGCTTCAAAAACAAAACATAAGTACTATGTAATCTTTTTTTATGACTTTTCTCGTAAATTCTGGATCTTCTTCATGCAGAAGAAAGATCAAACATTCTTTACGTTTTGTGAGTTTAAGGCATTGGTGGAGAAAGATTCGAGGAAGTAAGTGAAGGCTCTTAGGAGCGATAATGGTGGAGAATACATCTCTAACGAATTGAAGAACTTCTGCAGCAAAGAAGGAATTCGAAGAGAACTCATAATGCCTCATAACGCCTCATAACCCACAATAGAATGCAGTCATGGAGAGGAAGAACATAACAATTGTGGGTGCAGCACGAGCAATGTTGCATGATCAGGGCCTACCAATGCATTTGTGGGAGGAAGCATGTAACATTGCAGTTTATGTGCAGAACCATTGTCCTCATAGAGTACTTGGCATGAGTACACCTGAAGAAACTTTCAATGGTAAGAATCCAGATGTTTCACACTTTAAGATTTTTGGCTCATCTATTTATGTGCATGTGACCAAGGACGTCAGGAAGAAGCTGGAGCCAACTACTAAAGTTGGGATTTTTGTGGGGTATACAGAAACACCCCATAATTATCGTGTGTATTTTCCAAAAAGCAGTATGACTGTTGTGCGACGGGATATAAAATTTGATGAGGGGAAATCCATGTAGTTGTTGCTTGAGAGGGAGCTAGACTTGCATGCGGAGGAGGAACTGCTAGTTCCCAAAGATGAGTCTCAATATTTGGATCGGCCAGATGAGGAGGTTCATGGAGTGGAGGAAACCACTCATGTAGATCCATCCATCAAGAATGGCAGAAGGCACACCACGGAAGCTGATAGGCTGAGACTTAATGTTGCACAGAATGTAGGAGCCCCTACTTCATAGCACAGACAAAGACAATCTCCTGATCGATTTACTGGATACATGGCTCTCATGAGCAAATGTATTGTGGCTAAACCATATTCCTTTTAGGAAGTAATGCAACAACCTACTTGGGTTGATGCAATGGTGGAGGATTATGACTCCATTGTCAAAAACAGTGCATGAGAAATTGTCCTAAGGCCGGTTCATAAATCAGTGGTAGGTTTGAGATGGATCTACAAGGTAAAGCTAGCTGTTGATGGGAGTGTGGAGAAATACAAGGCCAGATTTCTTACCCGGGGCTTCTCACACATCGAGGGGATAAATTATGATGAGACCTTTGTACCTGTCTCAAGGTACTCTTCCATAAGGACCATCCTTGCACTCTCAACGCAGATGGGCTGGCACATTCATCAGATGGATTTGAAAACTGTGTTTCTTAATGGGATCATTGAGGAAGAGGTGTACATAAAGCAGCCTCAAGGTTTCGAGATCTTCAACAGTGAATCGCATGTGTGTAGACTCAAAAGAGCATTGTATGGGCTGAAGCAAGCACCCCGTGCTTGGTACACTCAGATAGACAATTATTTGACCGAAC
Organism: Pinus albicaulis; assembly: GCA_034641835.2. Classification (NCBI taxonomy): domain Eukaryota; kingdom Viridiplantae; phylum Streptophyta; class Pinopsida; order Pinales; family Pinaceae; genus Pinus; species Pinus albicaulis. The sequence continues at coordinate 9,824,932 of CM076583.1, read as the reverse complement.
TGGGCTTCACCAAAAGTGAAGCAGATGCAAACATGTACCAAATTTTGGTGGATGGTAAGATTTTAATCATTTTTCTTTATGTTGATGATTTAATTTTGACTGGTGATGAGCAGCTGATACACTCATGCAAGGAGGATCTTGCAAGGGAGTTCGAAATGAAGGATATGGGCCTCCTTCATTATTTCCTTGGATTGGAAATATGGCAGTGAGATGGTGAAATTTTTGTATCTCAAGGCAAGTATGAAAAGGATATACTAGGTAAGTTTAACATGGAGAGCTGCAAACCCATGGATACTCCTATTCCAGGAAATTGGAGGAAAGAGGATGCTACTTCTAGAGAGGTAGTGGATACTTCTATTTATCGACAGTTGGTGGGTTCGCTAATGTATCTAGTGAACACGAGACCAGACATTTGCTACACAGTTAACCAATTGATTCAAGCTATGGTTAAGCCTACCAAGCTCTTTTGGAAGGTGGGGAAGCATGTCTTGAGATACCTGAGGGGCACATCAGAGTATGGTCTATGGTACAGATAGAAGGATGGAGTGAAGTTGCATGGCTTCATGGATGCAGATTTGGCTGGTAGTCCATCGAAAAAAAAGAGCACATCAGGGGGGATCTTTAGCATTGGATATATAATTGTTTATTGGTACAACAGGAAGCAGAGATCTGTGGCACTCATTTTAGCGGAAGAAAAATACATGGAAGCAAGTCAAGCTACATGTGAGGCTATCTGGATGAGAAAGATATTGGTTGGTTTGTTTAGTTCTCAGATGGATCTGATAGTGATTCATTGTGATAATCAGAGTTGCATTAAAGTCTCAATTAATCTTGTGTTTCATGATAGATCCAAGCATATAGATATCTGATACCATCATCTCGGAGATTGTGTGCATAGGAGAATTATGTTGCTTCAGTACATTCCCACGGAAGATCAAGATGCAGATATTCTGACGAAGGCGCTCACCAGGAGAAAATTAGAATACCATAGAGATAGGATCGGGGTGAAGGATAATCCCTTTATTTTTGAGAGGGAGTGTTGAGATTCAACAAGAATTTTTTTTGGCACCCATGGTCTTAGTGAAAACTAAGCACCTACACTAGGGTGGGGCCAATAGGCTATTTTTAGGTGCATGTCTATTTTTATTATCCCTTAATTTAGATGGACATTAAACTATAATCTATTCTCAATGTGGACTTGAAAATAGTTAACTGAAGTGGCAAATCAATTAGCTAAGTGAATTTCAAGTTAAGAGGTTGGTTGCTGGGACATGCAAAGTGACTCTAGTTGTAACAGAGTTGGAAGTGTAGTGGTGCATGAGTTGGTGCAAGTTGTAAATATTTTAACTCAGTTGTGCTAATTGTAACTGAAGATATGTTGAATTTTACAACAAGAAACAGTGAAAGTGGCATCTGGAAACATCATTCCTTGATCCTAGTGAAAAATAATCACCTAAACTAGGTGGGGCCCACACAGGTTATTTTTAGGTGTAGGTCTATTTTTAGAATGGTGAGAATATTCTAAAATTAGCAGGAGGCTGATTTTAGATGGTTGATAAAATTCTATCTTTAGATGAGTTTCTATTTTTAGAAGATAGGCGAAGTCTATTTATAGATCACTAATCTAAAAATAGAATGCATGTCGATTATTATTAGCCCTTAATAATAATCAGACAATAAATAGTAACTTGTTCTCTTGGAGCACTTTATTTTAGTGAACGTATGTGGCACATCAATGGGCTGAAGGAATTACTCAATTACTAGGGTGGTTGGTGACTCATGCATGGAGGACTTAGTTATAACTGACTGTGGTAGAGTTGTAACAGAGTTGGAAGAGAAGTTATGTGATTTGTTATTTAGTTTAACTCAGTTCAGTGATTTAAACTCAGTTGTGCTAGTTGTATATGAACATACACTAGTGATAGATGATTGAATTAATTATTTAATTAATTCACAAGTAGTGTCTTGCAACTGAAGAAATACAACAGTTAACTACTTGCATGTTAGATCCAGTGGAGACCCAGTGGAGAGATAGGTGAAAGGGTGAGATGGACTATCTGTTGTGACTATAGTGATGCATTCAATGCATCTACACACACATTGGAGATGCTTATGAGGATTGTGTAGTAAAGGCAAGGTAAGGTCAAATTCATTCAGGGATCTTCTTCAGCAGGGATTGCGCAGTGGAGGCAAGTTGTCAAGAGGCAAGAAATTGGTGCATGGAGGTGCAAATTTCTGCAAGGCAGTGTGAGACGATTGTATATTGTACTGAGAGCTCTATGAGTTGAGATTTGTATGAGATTGTTACATGTTCCACTGATATACATAATATATGATAGTTTGGCTTTTTAGCTTTAATCTTTCCCGGTAAAACATCTTGTTATGTGCGAATGATTTTGCTTCATATGTGTTTTGCAATTATCGATTTAATTTCCCCAAAGAATTAAGTGGAAGGATTCTGTATTTAAAATAATATTAATTTTTTAGATCATGAGAATACAGAAATACATTATTGTGTTTATAAATTTCTACATGGTATCAGAGCAGTGTTAATCATTGAATATTGCAATATTGAAGCGATGCTGAGTTTTGTGCTGGTGGAAACAATTCGAAATTGCTGCAAGAATTTCTTGGTGCGACAGTTGAGTATACATTGAATTGGCTTTCAATGGGTTGTGGTTGTATTATGCACTCGAGGGAAGCTTGAACTCAATAGCCTGGAAGGATAGGATGGAGGCGATGCTTGAATATAATGGCTTGAAATAATTCATCGAGAGAGATGTTCCTAAGCCCACTTCAGCGAATGCTGCAATACTTGACGCATGGAAAAAGAAAGTAGCAAGGGCGAGGAGGATTATGTTGGAAGGTGTGAAATACCATATTGTGTCAAGCCTTCATGGGAAAGCCACTCCATATGATATGTGGAAGGCTTTGACAGATATTTTCCAAAGCAACAGTGACCATAGAAAATTGGCGCTAAAGGATAAACTCAGAAAAATCAAGATGGAGAAGAACGACACAATTCCGGTATACTTGACAAAGTTTGTCCAATGCAGGGATGAGCTTGGGCATTTAGGATTCATTTTTGCTGATGATGATTTGGTGAGCTTGGCTCTCCTTGGGCTTCCAAATATTTGGCACAGTTATGAAGACTCTGTCAATGGACGGTAAAAACTACCCGATTGGGAGCGACTTTGGTCGGATCTAGTGCAGGAGGAGATAAGGCGGAACACCAGGGATGGCTCTTCATCAAAGCATGATGATGAAGAGGACTATTCTTTGGATGCCAAGGTAAAGAAGAAGAAGAAGGGGAATAAATTCCATTCTAGATATGAGGTTGGTGAAGATGGAAAGGAGCACGACATGTCCAAAGTGAAGTGTTTTCATTGTCACGAGTTTGGACATATTGCCATAAATTGTCCACATAAGAAGAAGAACAAGATGGCCACTGGAGCTATAGTTGGTGAGGTCCTTACCTCACAGTTTGAGCTTGACTTCTCATTGATTGCATGCATGGTGTCTAGTGATTTGGATTGGGGTGGTACTTTGATAGTGGTGCTTCCTTTCACATGACGGGAGATGAGAAATTGTTCAGTGACTTGGTGGAGAAAGATCTCCAGATGCATGCTGAGTTGGGCAAAGATGGACGATACAGTGTGACCGACATTGGTACCATTACCTTTCAGAGGGCGTCAGGTAAACTCTTTCATTTAAAAGATGTTGTGCATGTTCCAAGTTTAAAGAAGAATTTAATCTCAATCGTAATGTTAGAGGATAGAGGCTATGATGTTGTCTTTAGTGAAGGAAAATTTTTCCTACGACACAAAGCAACAGGGCAAGCCAAGAAGGTTTGGATTCGAGTTAAGAATCTATACAGACTTGAAGTAGATGGGATTTCTATGAAGCTTCCTACTATTGGGAAGTGCGAGGAAGACATGCAATTGAAGCTTGAGAGGGAGCAGGATTTGCATGCAGGTAAGAGTGAACCTCAGGATGTGGAGCAGCCACAAGATGAGGATCATGGAGTGGGAGCAACCACTCATACAAAGAAATTTCATGCCAGATGGGTAGAGGGAGTGCATGCAGCTATACCACTAGGTAAGAGGTGGGGCAACATGCATGGATAATCCCAAGAAGAGATTTCTGGGCAGGATTCATTGAGATGGTGTGGATCTCATGAATTGAACTTGGCTACGAGGCGCCCACAGAGTAGTAGTAGCATGATCAGTTGGATTGATGCAATTAGATCAAAGTGACAGTGTCAGATACTAGAGTGTAGATCAAAGTTGACAGCAAGTGCAGAGTGCATGGGTGCAGAGTTCAACAACACAGTGGTTCCAGAAGACAAGTGCACTTGGTACCAACAGAAGTCAGAAGACTTTGATAACATATGCATTATACTGATTTAGTTGTTTGGAGGCTATTCAGTTTCGGAAGTGTTGCATGCAAGTATTACAGGGGGAATGCATGGAGTTGCATGTCGCATGCAAACACAATCCTTTCTTGTTGAGAGGGAGTGTTGAATGTTGCAACAAGAAACAATGAAAGTGGCATCCAGAAACATCATTCCTTGATTCCAGTGAAAAATAATCACCTAAACTAGGTGGGGCCCACACAGGCTATTTTTAGGTGTAGGTCTATTTTTAGAATGGTGAGCATATTCTAAAATTGGCAGGAGGCTGATTCTAGATGGTTGAGAAAATTCTATCTTCAGATGAGTTTCTATTTTTAGAATATGGGCGAAGTCTATTTATAGATCTCTAATCTAAAAATAGAATGCATGTCAATTATTATTATCCCTTAATAATAATCAAACAATAAATAGTAACTTATTCTCTTGGAGCACTTTATTTCAGTGAATGGATGTGGCACATCAATGGGCTGAAGGAATTACTCAATTCCTAGGATGGTTGGTGACTCACACGTGGAGGACTTAGTTATAACTGACTGTGGTAGAGTTGTAACAGAGTTGGAAGAGTAGTTATGTGATTTGTTATTTAGTTTAACTCAGTTTAGTGAGTTAAACTCAGTTGTGGTAGTTGTAACTGAACAAATAGTGTCTTACTTGCAACTGAAGAAATACAACAGTCAACTACTTGCATGTCAGATCCAGTGGAGATCCAGTAGAGAGATAGGTGAAAGGGTGAGATGGACTACCTGTTGTGAATATAGTGATGCATTCAATGCATCTACACACACATTGGAGATTCTTATGAGGATTGCATAATAAAGGAAAGGTAAGGTCGAATTCATTCAGGGATCTTCTTCAGCAGGGATTGCACAGTGGAGGCAGACTGTCAGGAGGCAAGAAATTGGTGCATGGAGGTGCAAATTTTTGCAAGACAGTGTGAGACGATTGTATATTTTACTGAGAGTTCTATGAGCTGAGCTTTGTATGAGATTGTTACATGTTCCATTGATATACATAATATATGATAGTTGGGTTTTTTAGCTTTAAGCTTTCCCGGTAAATTGTTATCTGCAATTGATTTTGCTTCATATGTGTTTTGCAATTGGCGATTTAATTTCCGCAAAGAATTAAGTGGAAGGATTATGTATATAACATAAGATTAATTTGTTAGATCAGGAGAATCCAGAAATACATTATTGTGTTTATAAATTTCTACAAGATACACTATTGAGAGATCAAGTGAATTAAATATTAATTAATCCACATGTAGTGATCTCATATGCAACTGAAGATTTACTATTATTAGCTGCATGCATGTCAGATCCAGTGGAGACCCAATTGAGTTCTACGTGAAAGGGAAGTAAACTATCAGTTGTGACATTATCCGCTTGCACACATGAAAACACACACACATTGGATGTGCTCATGATACTTGCGCAGTCAAGGCAGGAAAGAAGGCATTAATTTAGGGATTGCCTTCAGCAAGGATTGCGCAGTGAAGGTAGGTTGTCTGGAGACAGTAAATTGGCTAAGGGATTTGCTAATTTTTGTATGACAGTGTGAGACAATTAGCTGATGTACTAAGAGATCTTATGAGAAGAGTTTTGTATGTAATGTTTTCATGATCCATGATATAATATACAATAGAATATAGTGGGGTTTTTCGCTGTAAGCTTTCCTTGGGAAATTATCTATGTTGTGTGTGATTGATATTTCTTCATGCTTTTGTAATTGGCGATTGTATTTTTAATTACGCAAATATTTGTAGAAATGTTTCAGTATTTAACTTTAGCATATTGTTAGATCAGGTGAATCCAAGATATACATCCATATTGTATACTTTCTACAAACAAAACCGAGCACCTCCACAAATTGCTCCAACAAAACCCAAAGTCTTGATGTGATGTGAGGAATAGAAACAACGATTATTATTATATAGCGAAGATTGTGCGATTGCTTTAGCGTTTCGCGAATGTGGGATTAAAATTAAAATTAAGAAAATTAATATGAAGTTAATTTATAGGTTTATATTAACTTTTATTCAATGTTGGCCAAAAAAATAAAACATAAATTTTAAAAATTAATTTTGATACATAGTCAATGTTAAATCATTTAAATAAAAAAATTATTTTAGTTTGGAAGGAATGCATGAAAGGAATATTTTGGTGGATATTTTGAATATAAAGTAGGGTGAAATATTTCAAGACCAGCAGGTTAGTAAAATGTTTTGAAATACATTTTAAATGAATATTTTGGAGGGAAATATTGCAAGTGAAAATTTTGGAGGGAACTTTTATTGCCAAAATATTTAGGGGGAAACTTTGGAGGGAAAAATTTTAGTGATAATTTTTGGGGGAATTTTTCAGTCTTTAAGCTATATATTTTCATTAGGAGAGAGTGCATTTGTATCATTAAACATCTTCTTGTTGAAAGTCATGGGTTCTTTTGATATTGAAGCTTTTCTTTCTCCAACATCAACATCTTCGTTACATAGCAACTCTATTCAGATTGATAAATATAGAAGGAGTTGGCTTACCATGAATAGAGATTCAATTTTTTGACTTGGTCGTAATCCTAAGGATGATGAGAAAAAAATTAATGAAGGGCAACAAAAAGAAATTTCTGTAAATCGACAGTCAGTTATTCCACTTCATCCTAATGTTAGGGATTATAAGAGAACCAATGATGAAGGACATGATGAAGAATTTACTGAGTCAAAATATCCACTTCGTCCTAATCCTAAGGATTATGCGAGCACTATTGATGAAGGGGGGAATGAAGAATTTCCATAGTTAAAATATCCAATTCACCCTAATCCTAAGGATTATGCGAGAACCACTAATGAAGAGGGGAATGAAGGATTTGTAGAGTCAAAATATCCAATTCGTCCTAATCCTAATGATTATGTGAACACCATTGATGAAGAGGGGAATGAAGAATTTCCAGAGTCAAAATATCCACTTCATCCTAATCCCAAGGATTATGCGAGCACCACTAATGAAGAGGAAAATTAAGAATTTACAGAGACAATATATCCACTTCGTTCTAATCCTAAGGATTATGCGAGCACCAATGATGAAGAGGGGGATTAATTTCCAGAGTCAAAATTTCCACTTCAACCTAATGCTAAGGATTATAAGAGCACCACTGATGAGGGAGGGTATGAATAATTTCTGGAGTCAAATTCTCCACTTTATCTTAATCCTAAGTATTACGAGAGCACCACTGATGAACTGTGGTATGAAGAATTTCCAATAAATAGAGTTTCAAAGCATCCACTTATTCCTAATCCTAAGGATTATGATAGCACCATCGAGGAAGGGGATGGGCACAATGAATAATTTCTAGTGAATAGAGATTCAAAGCTTCCACTTAGGCCTAATCCTAAGGATTTATAGAGCACCATTAAGGATGGATAGGATGGAGAGTTTCTTGCAAATGATAATTTTAGAGGCACATATCTAAATAATGCATTTTCTGTAAGCGAGTGTTTAGAAGGCACTCATGGCGATGTAGAATTGAATCCTCCAAGGGAAGATTTCGAAAGAATGGATGTAGATGGTGAATAATTTCATATGATTAAAGGTTTCAAAAGCGCAGATGATTCTTGTGAAATTTTGTCTTCAAATGAGGATGGTAATTTATATTCTCCAAGCAATGATTCTGATGAATTTCTTAACTATGTTTAGAATGATGAATGTGGGGATAATCTTGAGGGTGATGAAATTGCGTCTACAAAGGATAATGGAATGATGAATCCATTGCAAGAAAATATTGCAACTAGGAGTATCAGTAGAATTTTTCATATCAATCCAAAATATTCCAGTTATACAAGGGTTGTCGAAAGGATTTCTTGAAACATAGGGATTTCAACTATGCTTTGGAGAGAAAAAAAAAATTCAATGAATAAATGCATGAAAAAATCATATTTAGTGGGTTGCATGCAATCCACACTAGCATGTTATGATTATCATATTGGTAATGTATTTCTCTGTAGAAAGGCTTTCAAAATGTTGCATTCAATTTGTAATTTTAGTTTGTCGAGAATCCAAGATATACTGGAAAAGGATCCCACATATTATTCAGAAGTACATTATAAACGAGGGGTTGGGCCATTAGAAAATACTACTATGTCATGGATGAAAGACATATTTTCAAAGCATGGAGAATCTATTACAAATAAATACATAATACATGTTCCACACAATTTCTCGAGACAAGAAATCTACAACTTATACAAATAATATGCATAAGGTGCCCAAGGAGTTGGTAATTTTATTACATATTCATATTTTACAAGGGTATGGAAGAACAAATTCAACAATGTTCATATTCCTAAGAAGACAAGGATGAGGATTTGCAATACATGTGCTTCTCTTAAAGAAGTAAATGTCAAGGGGAGGAAAGAGGTATTCATTCATAAAAATATTTTTAAAAATTTGATAGTTATAAACTATGAAAATATATTTATTCATATGTTTCTTTTATTTTATGTGCAGCTTCTGTTGCCAAATAACTTCAAGAGCATCGCAATTAGAAAACAAGTGAAAGACAAAAATTGTATAAACGTTGAAAGAAGTGTTATGATAATCCAAATAAATGTTTGGGTTTTATAATTGATGGTATGGACTAAAAGGAAACACTTTTGCCACATTTTGTCCACACACCAAAAAAATTACATGAGGAAAATTTCATTTAGTTTCACTCGGTTGGTTGTATCGTCTTTAATGAGAAGATGTTTCCAAGGGTTTACGTCACAACTCCAAATATTCATAATGATACAAATTTGAATATAGCTATAATCCATGATGTGGTTACTCATTGGTCTGGTATAATCCCTGAAGTTATGTATGTACAATTAGACAATACAAGTTGTGAAAACAAAAATCAAGTTCTTTTGGGAATTTAAACATGTTCATTGAATTCAGAATTTTTTTAGAAGATAAAGGTTGATTTCCTTCTTGTTGGGCATACTCATAACCATATTGATTAAATTTTTAGTCATTTTTCATTAGAATTGAGGAGGAAAGGTGTTGGGAGCATAGCATCATTAACTGAATTTATTAAGAAATCATACATTCCAGAGCCTATTTTTCATGTGTTGGAAGAAAATATTGACATGCAAAGGATTATTCTAGGATGGCATGGTAAGGAGAAATGAATTGAACAACTTAATTAAATTATTTTCGAGCATAAATTTTGTACTTATATGGGGCAAGAAGTATTCAACACCTGCAGAATGGGGGCCATCATTAGGTTTAGCATTTTTTATGCCCATTCTAGACCGTCCAATATTTGCATCAAAGGTATTGTTATTACAGTCAGTTTCTGAACTCCATAATGCACGAAGGCATAAGAGAGATTTAAATTATTATAAATGTTTGGAGGAAATTAAAATATGTATTAGATATACATATGATTAATTTGATGTTTTTGATTCAGTTTGGTGGGAGTTTTTTTCAATAATCAAAGTGATATGATTTCAACATCAATAAATGAGGATATGCTTTTGAAGAATCCATTTTTTTTTCCACAAAATATGCCAAATGAACATGAGGAAACACACAATTTTGAAAAGAAATAGGCTCAATGTATTATAAATCCTCCACAGGTAGAGGAAAGAGAAATATAGATTGGTTCTAGAAGATCACGTGTACAACGTGAAGCCATGGAAGACCTTTACAGGGGTTCTATCCAAGATGTTAAGGGGGGTTGCATGGTAGCAGTTTTAGCAGATGAATACCCACTTGGATATCCATTCTAGGTTGCCAAGGTTATAAAGGTCATTAAATAAAATGAATATTTTACATTTTTTTAAGTACATTGGTATACCACAAGTACCCACCCATTCAACAGTGTGGACAAGCCAAGGATGGTAGCTGAAAAAAAAATTTGCCAGAAAGAGAAAAATAAAGGGCACAAATAAAAATCATCCCCACACAGATGTCTTGAAATTGGATGATGTTGACATACTTGTATATGACTTCAATTTGAAAAAGAGAGGAATTCTTCACTTGAAGACCATAAATATTTTGAAGAAATTGCTACCAGAACAAATATTGTTGACATGGAACTCTGCTGAATGTAGTCGTAGATCAAGAAGAATCTTTAAATCTAAAATGGTGGGCATGCATGTTGACTCATATGGAGCACTAGTTGATGAAAGGGAAGAATATGGATCATCTTCATTTGCATCGAGTCATTCATCTGAAGATGTAGGTTTTGATGGTGTGCGAGAACCTATGACTGATTTTGAATAACTGTATAAGACATTTTTATGTAATTGATGTTTGCATGGTGACTTGAAATAAATATTTTGACTTCCATATGATCTTACATGAAGTTATGATGCATTTCTATGTTTGTTGGATTATATGTTTTAATTACGAAAACTTCATCTCTTTAAAATATTCGTAGTGCAACAATGAATTACAAAAATAATTTGTGTTATATTCAATATACCAAAGTTGATATTTTGGTTAAAAGTAAAAATGAAATTAAAAATAATGTTGAATTTTATATTATGCATTGATATGTCCATGATATTATTTATTTTTAACATTTGGTATAAGATACTTTTAAAAATTCTAAAAAATTTATGCTCATTGAAAGGGGATTGTAACACCTCCAATTTTGACAATTTTTTTTTTTTTCCGTTTAATGTTAACCATTTCACTAACTTAAGATTTTCCTTTGAGAAAGATTCTTTTTTTTATCTAATATGGAAACTAGCATATTAATAATATCTTGCCCTTTGTTCTCATAATATAAGGTTTCCATTTAACCATGCAATTACTTCCTTTTTAATTTACTCCCCTCCAACTTTATATCTTCCACTTAACCTTTATTACAAGTCATTTCATGAGATTTCCTCCACTTCTATATCATTCTAAAGGTATAACTATTACAATAAGGTATCCCTATATTGTTAACCTTGGAGTTTATACAACTACATTATCCAACACTTAAATGTATATTTATTCACCTTTACGTGGATCATACTACCATCTATTTATTCGTGATATTATACCATATGGTTAAATAATGATATTTTAAACAATTCATTAGACACATTGGTACATTACATGATTCGAATTGACCTAACCATGTATTAAAGTCTTGGCCACATAATCTGAAATTAAATTAAGGTGTTTGTCCTCTTAACCCCATCAAAATATATCTATGTTGATTCGCTATGGAAAAAGGAAAAAAATTTGATTGAGTATCTCCTTTTCAGTTTTACAATTTTGATGACTTACCTTACCTGTCAGGTGATAAGTTAATGCTCCTTTGTTGAAACCTCCACGTCAACCCTAAATGGTGTGGCAACCCCTCTGTCACTTATGTTGAGCAGCTACGTCTTTAAAGAGCCATATAAAATTTTTGACCAATACGGTACTTTACATATTTCTCAGGATTTTTGTGACATTAATTCCTGAGTACTCATATTGTCTTGTTTTTGGATTCCAGCCTCCCATCCTTGGGATTGTATTGCAACCATCTAGATGAACGACGCGTGGATGGTTTCGATCTGTTGTGAATTAGGGTTTCGCGTTCAAATAAAATGTTACATTTTCTTTGTTACGTGCATTCATTTCTGGTTTCATGGCTAGTCAAACGACTCGTTTCCACATTCTTAGTTTGTTCTGTGAGTGTTGAGAATGCCTTTACCAACCAAGGAGATTAATGCATGGAGAACACTGCAGTTACCTTCACACTTGGTTCAAGTAACAAATTCGCCATGAAATTCTTTACTAGAATTTGTTTTCGTGTTTTTGGAATACTCTGTTTTGGGTATTCAACTTGATAGTAATCATTTTTATGGGCATGAACAGGTTCATCACATTGGGTTCAATATCTTGGTTGGAAGCATTGTTGATAGCAATCCTCAAATTTCTACAACTCTAGCTAATTACAGATCTACGTCATGTCTAAATTCTAGATCACAAGACCTATCAGGTTTTTCTCCAAACGCTTACTCAGACATTAAATTTCCTGGTTTATGAAATTTATTCATTAAAATGGTTTGACCTGATTGTAAAGAATCCAATTTACACGTCGTTAGCATGTTTACCAGATTTTTCATTTCTCAAATTGGGTTTTTCAATCTTTTTCTCCCAAGTTTATTTCTGTGTTTCTAATATATATACTTCTGAGTTCTTTAATTTAATTAATATATGTTTTTATCCATCAATGGATAAGTTTACTACTATCGGTATTTTTCTATTCCGACAGTTAGAGTAATATCCTAACCACAGTTTTCGTTTAGTTTTTCTGATTTGCAAAGAAGGTTAAAACTTGTCAACAAATTACTCATTCATTCCTGAATGACCTGAGTTGAGTTAACCTTCCCATTTCTCATTATGGGTTAGTCGTTTATCTGGTTACCTGAATTATCGTTTTTCTGCAACTTGATTTATAAAGTTTATTTCGTTTATTATGGTTCACTTATTCAGTTGAAGCCTTTTTTCGTCAAAGTTTCTCATATTACATTTATCTGCCATCGCAAATGAATTTGAGAATTGGACTGAGGTTACGCATGGGATTTTCAGCAAAAATGCTTTACGACTTTTGTTCTATGAATTTCTCCAAGTACGGTTATGTCCCTCTGACACTTCATAACCATGCACTACTCTGCTGTATTTTCCACCTTGCAAGGTTTATTTCATGGTTCACGTATTCTCCATAGGATTTATTCATTTCAAAGATTATAATAAGAAAAATCTTCACGTTGTGATGATTTGATATAATGTCTGCCTCTTTTGGAGGCCTCATTTCTCTTATAGCATCCCAGAGGGTTCATACATCCTCTATAGATGTCTACAATTTACATTGTACTCATTACAATGTCTTAATTCTTGTCTTCCGAAGAAAATAACTTCACTATTTCGTATTTTTGGGACTCAACCCATAATTAGAAAATTTGGGGCTTTTGTAAATTATGTATTCGTTCTACCAAATAAATATATCGAGTATATTGTTTGTTTTACACTAAGTATTAATAACAAGGGTTTTTTTATTTTCTATTTTATTTCATCTAGTTATGATTGGAGGTCTGCCTCTCTTGCTGTAATTCCAAGGTAATCATACTACTTCTGTTGAGTGGTTAATTGTATTTGTTTTTCAAGTCGATTATTATATTTAATAATCATGACTACAAATAATTCATGAACTATGTTAAATGCAGGTACAGTATACCCTACTTGTCTTACATACCAAATTTCATGAATTCCCACTTGAGCCTAATTTATGGATTTTCTTCCATTTAGGTTGGTCCAACATGCTATTTTGGGACTTTTTATGATATGCAACCCCTGCATCACTTTCCAGGGTCCTTGCGAGTTGTTTCTAATAAACATTGTTTAATTTTTTTTTAAATCTAATTTCCAAACTATAATTGGATTATGTACATCCAAGGACTCTTTTTTAAATGCTATTGTAACAATGTAATATAATGGATAGAATCTAATGTTCATTCTTGAACTTTTTGGTATCACTTTTAATTCCAGTACTAGTTTAGGGTTTTTGATAAATATGTATATCTCCTTCCTTTACTATATGTATTTAACTCAGAATCAAAGTTGTTCATTCATAATTTCTAGCACAAAAAATTTCATAACTATCATTTCGCATGTACTATTTTTCTCTTTGCTATGATGATTTCCTAACAAAAGTTTTTGTGTGCATTATGAATAAACTTCTTAGTTTTCCTGTTTAGAAATTCTGAATTAATACTTTATCTTACTCACTGATACTATAGAACGAAATTTTGTTTAATAATACTTTCTATTGCTTTATTTCTCATACATACTTATTGATGTTTACAATTTGTTTCATACTATAATACACAGATTGGTAACATAATACTAAAATAGATATGTAAATGAAATACCAATTTTCTGAGAGTTACTTAACCTGATATCTAGGCTGTATACCGGGCTTAGAAATTCTGAGTGTTGGTTCTCTACAGATTCATGTTTGTACAACAACATAGGACAAACTATTTTAATGATAGTTATTTTTGTTAAATCTACAGACCTCTCAACTGTATTTCTAATTCATCTCAATTCCATAGCACAGAGTCATATTCATATTCATAATTTCATACATATCCATACTACTTTATTTCCTCAGTAAATTCATAACAGAACTAAAGTATAATTTTAAGGAAAATAAATTATTTGTGCATACCACTTAAGGTAGACTAGGTTCCACCCAACCTTTGAGCTCTTTCTCCATAGCTCGCCCCCGAGCAGAGAACCTTTTTCTCGAGCAATAGAAAACCTCTTGTCTATCTTGAATCTTCTTATATAAGCTTTCTTTCCCCTTAGCCTATTTCCCTTAGCTGTGTCCAATTAATTCAGGATGCTGCTTTCCTGTGTGTGTATGCTTTCCTTTTTTTTATTCCATAAAAGTACTTTAAAGCTATATTTTCCTCTTTCTAGCTTTATTCCACATCTTCCCAATAATTTCCTCTTTACTCGGGTAGCTTTCTAGATTTGTATCTCCAATCTAAATTGCTATTTTTAATTTATTTCCTCCAAGGATTTTTGGAGAAAAAGGAAATTCTTATGATCCTTATCCATGCTCATGCATTTGGAACCTAGATCTCTAATCATTATCTAGTCCTTGCACCATTTATTTTATTAAATTAAAATATATCCACAATTTATATTTTCCCTTGGGTCCACTTGACCCTTAGATTCTTTGACTGCCTATTTTTAAAAGAAGAAATTTAGGGACATTACAGGGACACTTTGTTTGATGGTTGATTTTTAGGCTTTGGTTGCAATTAGATAAGTTGTATTAGGTTAAGATTTGAAAAGAGATGAACGATTTTTCTCTGCAAAAAACCTAATGTGTTCCACCGATGCCTTTACTCCCTAGGCCCTGTTGGGCGATGCCGCCGCCGTCACCATGGCAGGGCGAGAAAACTCTAAGGGATTCAACGCAGCAGGCCTTCGTCGCCTTTCTTCTCTGAGAATTCATAGAACGCGGCATCGGATTTCCCATCCGGCAACATATTCTGCGCAGGTTGTAGGTCGAGGGTTTAATCTCGCCTGGGTTGATGTAGATCTTGCCGCAGAGTCAAACGGTCTCGCTACTGTGTCCCTCTGCCGGCGATTAGGCAGCGGATCATGCATCTCGGCAGCCTCGACTACAACGGCATCTCTGCTGAAATATAGACTCCGCCTCATGAATGGGCGGGGCAAACGGGAATGGAGACTGAGTCAGGAGGACTCTCATCCTCATCCAGCAGATTTCAACGCCAAAAGCCACCTGGATCTGAGAGCAAAAGAAGTAAGCACAGCTCAGAAACAGTTTCGAAGTGGGAAACAAAGGCTTGCAGATTATTCATCCTCAGCTTATCAGATCCAGATCTCTCTTCTATCTGGCAGAACTCAACTGCTCTGGGTGAGAGCCACGGATCTGGTGCAGGATATTCAGCAAGATCTTGAACTCAGATTGGGGATCCCATCAGATCTCATGAGATTGCTTCATGAAGGTAAACAACTGGAAGACCCTCTGCCTTTGTCTCATTATGATATCAAAAAAGACGCTTCAGTTATGCTCTCTCTACACTTGAGAGGAGGAGCCTCTGGGTAAACGTCCTCGGCTCCTACCTTCTCCTATAAGGATGGGGTGCATAAGCAACCAGCTAAGAGAGCTGCTCAACCAGCTGAGGCCCCCAAGCCTTTCCTGGTGGATAAAAAGGAGGAAATCCCCTCCATTGAAATCTCTCATCCAACATTGGAGGATCAATTTCAGACATTTTCAGAAAAAACCATCATTTTTAGGTTTAATGGACTATGGCCTCGAACAACAGATCTCTACCAATGGATCCATTCTAACTGGACCAAAAACTACAAGTTTTTCTTTTTCTCGGGAGGCTTCTTCATTGTGGCCTTTGCATTCAATGAAGACTATCAGAAAGCATTAACAGAAGGCCCCTGGTTCTAGGGATCAGTGGTGCTCTTCCTTACTCCATGGTTTCCAGACTTCGACCCTTCCACAGCAGTCATCACCAAGCTCCCCATCTGGGTTAGGCTTCCAAACCTCCCCGCGCATCTCTGGCACTTCGCAGTCTTCCAAGGGATCGGGAATACTCTTGGCCGCTTCCTAGCCACGGACACCTCTATAGGAGAGAAAGGAATTTACACCTTTGGCAGAATTTGTGTAGAAATAGACATTAGAAATGGGCTACCTGATCAGATCAATCTCAAAATTGGGGACTTCCACTGGAATCAGACCTTAGACTATGAGAATACTGCCTTCCGGTGTCGTCACTGCCATCAGATGGGACATCTACAAAAATCATGCGCCACCTTCCTCGACAAAGAGAAGAATAAAAAAAGTAAATCCAAGTCAAAGAGCTGGAAACCATGTGATCCTCCCCCCATGGATGACATTGACTCCTTCAGCTCGGATGAGGAGGAAAAAGAAGCGAATGAAGAAATTGTTGAGCACATGATGGACTCCCCCTTGATCCGCCCTGAGGATCCTTCGGCACCTTAGATCTCGCAGAAGCGCACGCACACACCCTCATCGTCTGATTCAGATAAGGAGTCTCCTCCTTCAGAACAGAATGGTCTACAACTGGTTCCTGTCCAACCAACCCACAATGACTAGATAAAATTCAGCAAGAAGAAAGTGAAAAAATGTCGTTTGGAGGTATCCACCCACTCTGGGTAGATCCCTCTGGCCCGCTCTCTATTTTTGCTATCTTGGTTATCTTCTGCTTGTTATAGAGTGCTATATGGGACCGAGGTTGATAATCTATCATTTTCGGCTCCCCTGCTCTGTTACTTTGCCGGATGGCAAAGCTCTGTTTGTACTATATGTTTTTTCTTAATAGATTTAGTCTTATTCAGAAAGAAGAAGAAGAAGAAGATTTGAAAAGAGATATATTTTTATCCTTTAAAATAAAAATTCCTCTTGGAATGATAAATATTTCACTTACTTGTTCATTTAAAAAAAAATTAAGTCAGATAATTTCTCCATAATTTCATGGTTCAAGTATGTTAAAAAATTAATATTTAAAACTTGTCAAAATATTCAGGTGTTTATATTTTTATATTTAATGTTATGGTTGAAAAAAATTACAATTTTAGAGTTTTTCAGAGTCAAGATATTTTATCTTTAACAAGATATAAGGCTTTCAGATATACGGAGTCAAAATTATTGGCAATTATAAGGCTTTCAAACATGATATTTGTATCTTTAACATCATGTATCAAAATTTTTCAAATTTTACGATTTTTCAATGTCCTAATATTTGATCTTTAATTTCATTGTAAAAGGTGTGAAAATTGTGACAATTTTTTTTTTGGTTATTCCACCATTAACACTTTCTGTTTCGAGGGTGTTTTTTCAATCATATTTTCAAGAAAAAAATTGTTTTTTAACATTATTTAAAAAATGTTGAAATTTGACCCTAAAAAAAAGTGCGTTCTAGAAGACACACTTTTGGTTTTGGGTTGTGTTTTCATATTTTTTGAGTTTTTTTGGCTAGAGTTCTCATTTGGAGGTAATAGTTACCATTTTATTGGTAATTATGTTCATAATAGCTATGAAACCAATGAATGCTTCTTCAAAAAAGTGGGAAATTTTTTTTGAGACAATCTTGCACATGAAGATTGTGCTTCTTCTAGTGTAGATGAAGCGATTGCTGATGAGAATTTATCCTATACAATAACTAAGATGCAGCACATGAGAAAATATTTTCCTCCACTAGTGATGAATACACTGCTCCATATGGAGACACTGATTTCGAAAGAATATAAAATGACTTTGATTCCTTTAATATTGATGATATTGGTGATGCATATTTAACAAGGTCTTGATTTGATGATTTTGTACGTGTAATCTCAACCGTAAAACCATGTATGCGCATACATGCATCCACGAAGGCATCCCTAAAGCCATGCATTCACATGAATGCATCTCTAAAGATAGATATGACCATGCATGCATATATAGTACATGCACCTAATAATCAAATGTAGGATTAAGTTTTCGGGAATCCATATTGGCATGGAAACATGGATAGGAGAATAAATACTTGATCAAAACATGGGAGTTTATACCTCTACCTCCAAAAAAGAGGTTTTTTCCTCCGTATTCATTTCCAAAGAAGGAGTCCACTTCTATTTATGTGCTTAGTTTGAGGTTCATCCCCATTTATTGGTCAAGCAAGAAGAAAGTTTCCATTGGTTTATCATCAACAAAGACTAAGTATAGAGGAGAATTCAATGTCAACATTCATTCCATTTGGTTGGAACATTTCCTTTTCAAGCTTGGTATCATTTTCCATCTTTGCATTTTCATATGATGTGACAATCATAGTACATTGAAATTTTATAGATATCTATTGCATCGACAATAACAAAACATATGAAGATACACATGGACTACATTAGAGAATTTATTCATGATGGGATCATCGATATATAGTAATGTACCAGTTCTGTATATATTACTTATTTTTTCACCTAGAATTTCATTGAACAAAACTTTTACTTTCTGCGGGATCATCTCGCGGTGAAGGACACAACTGCCTAACAATTGTCTTTTCTGTTAATTTTGCATTGCATTTTGAGGGGGTTTTTTGTTACCACATGAATTTTCCCTCTTTCCTATTTCATGCATTGTACATGGGTACCTCAAACGGACTTGTTTTAGGACTCATCCTTATTACCTCATACTCACCTTTAAGTTATTTTTAACGGGGGGTGCTAGTGTACTTGCACATTAACATAGCATAAACCAGACTTCGCTTTAGTTAGCTTTAATGCTTGCATGCAATATTTATTTAGCTTTTGTTCTTACATGGAATTGATGTTAACTTAGGTGCTTTATGTATTTATTCTTTCACTACTATTGAATATAAAAAATTCATTCTCTCTTCTATTTTTTTCTTAATTCTTGCAAATTTATGCAATTATTCTCTATCTTGGTCCTTACGTTTGGATGCTAGAATAAGTTAACATACATAATTTGGCTTTGAAAATATTGAGAAGAAAAATTATCAAGGCCATGTACAATATCAATGGATTTCACCTCTTGAATGACAAGTTAATAATTTGGACAATCCGTGATAGTGTTCCTTACAGTGATGAGGACCAAATAAATACCTTAACCAAATTCATGACTTTAGGTTCAAAACTACTCTAGTAGTGACGAGAGAAGAAAATTTGTTAGAATAAATGGAATCCACAAAGCTTGACCTTTGTGTTTCTATTCTTCATGAATGACAGTTCATATGAGGCAAGAGCTTAACTAAATTGTAATCCAAGTCCAAAATTCATAATGATGTTGCGAAAAGGAAATTTGTTTGTGGAAAAGGATGCCCCTAAGGTTTACCTTTGCATCACAGTTATTCTTGGATGACAACCAGTAGGGAAATGGAAACCACAAATATTGACCTTTTCATCATTACATAATCACAATTTCTTTTGGATGAAAAGTTGTGAAAGAAGTGTTGGTTTAAACAACCTGTAAAAACTAACACATGTAAACAAATACCATAAAATATCAAGCAGTAATATGGGGATAAAAAAACAACAAAGGGTAAATACATTACCTAAAGTACAAATAATTCGTTTTGTAATTATAATTAATTATTAATTTATTTAGTTGTTTTATTTCAAATGTATAATTACTTATTTATTTTTTCTCGATCATTTTATTACAAGCATGAGTTTTTCCTTCTATTACATGTTAACCAGTATTTGTGATTTCAATATGCATTCATCAACTCTCTTTGAGTTTTTCTATTCTTCATTTTCATATTCTATTCTCTTTTTATTCATCTTAAGTATTTTGAATGATCTTTGGTGTTTTTCATTTTTCATCTTCTACTTGCAAAAAAATAAACAATTTTACTCACCCTATATCATAACCAATCATCATCTTGTCTTGGGTTTCTTTGAATTATCCATAACCAAATCACATGTTATCTTTATTTGGCACATAACCATTACATTTATGGGTTTTTTCATTGACTTACCTTAACCATTTCAATCCTCAAGGCCTACAATGGTTTCTCCTTACCAAAAACAACACATCTAATTATGTGGTTTCTATGGTTTCTTCTTATCACAAATAATATATCACATCAAGTGATTTCTATAGTTTCTACTTACCACAAGCATAAGTGGTTTTGAAATACTACAAACCATACACTGTAATAGTTGTTTATGATTACCAAAAAATATTCCTTAGAAAGAAATTTTTAGAATACCTAAAACTTCTCAACATAATATATTTTGGGGGTATATATGCCTCATGAGGATTACATCATCATTTATTAAGGTACATACAGTTACAAATTTCCATTTAGGCCAATTTAACCCTTATACAAAAAATCAATATCATTACTTTTTTAAATCAAACTATTATTTAAGTAGGACCATTAAATTTTTTAGGGATGTATTTTTATGTTCACTACATTTGCATATGCACTGAACTATTATTCTTACCTTCTTTTTATGTTTTCTTCATTTTTTTAGGTTAACCATTTTTATTTCTTCTTTATTCCTTCAATATTCATGTCATTTTCTTTGTTGATGTGCCATTCTCTCTGTCATGTAGTGATATTGATTTTTATTTTTGTGACTTCATCCTTCCTATAAACAACTAATCAATGATTTCCATATAAAAGGAAATCCATCTACCAAGGTACATGCATATATTTCTTTGTACTCACTATTCTTCTAAGAATCCTTTCAATTAGATGATTCATTAACATTTCAAAGTCGTTCTCAACCATAAGTTGGTCTAAATCTTCTCACATTATAAGATTACTCCCTCTCAAATACCCCCGTAATCGAAGAATCAAGTTCTCTGATTGCACATCAAAATAGCATACGAGTACACTTACCACACTCATACATAGCTATTGATTCATTCAAAAACTTGATTACTCGTCCACTCTATACATAAGAGTAATAAAAAAACATGTGTAACCTTTCTTAACAAGGCTTACAAAACACTAAGGGAAATCAACTTCCCTATGGCTAGAATTTTACAGGACCAAAAATTTCTGTCAAGTACAACCAAACAGGCACCTCTAGTAACATATAGACATTATTACATCACTTCATCTCAAGAACAACAAAAATTCAAAACAATTTATTAAATGAAAAATAACTTAAAATCCCATTACATATACTCATTTACATCTCCTCACCATACATGCCTTTTTACTTTACTTTTCATTTGAGATAACAATTTTATTTTTACTCCAGTTGGATTCCCCTCAAACTTCAACTTAGCATAATGTTAAATTTAATGTGTCACATAAACTTAATCATAAACCCATTCCTAGTAATACAAATATTATAACATCTTTTACCCACTAATTTTTCAACCCATGCCTTGTAATAAAAACAGTAAAACATTTTTTACCTAATAATTGTCTTTAGTATGATTTAGCGTAAAACTAATTTTTTTTATTGTTTACATGAACATATTACCTTCAAAACAATCATGCCTCATATTTGATGCATACTTCATATATAGTTTCCTATATTCTCTAGCTTAAATTTCCATCACATGGGAGAGGTGGTTGTGCATACTACTCTTTGCATCATCATCAAAAAACTATTGGTTAATTCTTAACCTTACTTCATATATAGTTTCCTATCTTCTCTAGCTTAACACTCCATTATTTATTGTCCATTACTTCACTGGGTGGTTTTTCATACTACTCTTTGCATCATCACCAATAATATATTGGTTAATTCTTAACCTCATCTTAACTCTTTACATCAACAATTAACACTACTCTTCAACTTTAACTTACCTTTCCAAAAAAATGGCCTAATTTTTGGAGAAAAAATACTTGAACATCTATCGTGGGTCTTAATGTGACATGTATGAAGGCGCTGATCCTCTTCCTTCCAACTCAAATAGGGATGCACGGAAGTTAGTATGACTAATAGGAGTCTAGTAGCCAAGTCAATGGTTGTAATTATAGCTCTATGAATTTGATTATGGGGTATATACTATGATATCAAGCATTTGCATAATACAATATTTTTCCATAGCTTTATTGAGTCAAGAGGCTCATTCTACAAGCTAGTGTGAAGTAGATGTGTAAGTACGTCTGTGCTCAACTTAGATTTGACACCTGTCCCTCTTAAAATAAAAATAAAATTATTCTCTAAAAAAAAAAAATGTAGGTTGTGGGCTTGATCTAGGTGGCTCCAGAGACACACATAGGACAAAGAGGGCTTATGAAAGCTTGAAAATAGAAGCTATCATAATTTTTTCAAACCAATACCGAAACATATATCTCGTTTCCCTGATCGCAACAATGTGAATAGTTTTTCAAGCTGAGCTCATATGAAAAAGTTAGAGGCAGTCAAAGTTCTGGGGTTGAGTAAGTGACATGCCAAGTTAAAGAGGACACATTTTCGTAGAAATATGGCGACCAGATTCTGGGTGAATTTGTGGGGTCGTTAAAAAGACTCCTACAATCAAAAATCGAGAAATTTAAAAAGGGCTTCTTATGGTTATAAAACAAAAAAGAATATATTTTTGGGGTGGCGGAGCACCAACCCCGCCACCCCCAGTTGATGTTCCCCTATAATATGTCATATATATGACATAAATATATATATTATATGTTAAAAGTAATAAAAATAAAATTATGGTGCCGATGGTGGTCGAACCCACCCAACCCACATGGCCGGCCCCCGAGCAGGCGACACCACCAAGAAACGAACCTCTCTCCAAAATATTACAACGATGGCACTACATGGGTAGTGTTGAGACACGTGGAGCAGACCCACCCACCTGCTTAAAAAAAAAAAAAAACAAATACAATATATAACCACAACTAAAACTATGCATTTCGGTTGCAGCGAGATTTGATCTTGAATCTCCACCCAACCAACCCCCCACCTTAGCCATCAGCCCAACGGACCACTTTGTAAAGTTTGCCTGAAATTTTATATAAAAAATAATCTTGTTCTCAATGCATCTAGAAGGAAAACCTAGGCATACAGTTCGAGGCATAGGAGGCAGAATGATGGCACGAATTTAGAGACGAAGGATATTCCTTTAATGCCTAGAGATTCCTTGGGGAGGTGAAATTTCTTTTTATCAAAATATGCTCATGTTTGCATTCATTTTTCTCAGATTTTCGCAAGGATCGTAATGACGATATCACATTCGCCTTTTCAGCAGCAGTTTTGCAGATTCCCTGTGGAGGAGAATCTTCAGGAATCTGAAGGGAATCTATCAGGTTCCTCGGAGGCTGAAATTTGTCGGTGTCAGAACAAGGTCAAATTTATACTCATTCTTATCAAAATTTCTCAAGGATATTAATGGTGATATAAGATTCCTATTTTGAGTTACAGATTTCCAGATTCCCTGTGGAGTAGCATCTTTTAAGAATCTAAAAGATTCCTTATGACCCAGATTTCAACAGTGTCAGAATTCAGCAAATTGACAGTCGATTCTACACATCTCGGTGACACGAATCCGAGGGTGTAGTCAGATTTTCCATTTGAGCCATATATATTTTGGCCATTTTCTAGCATGGGATGATGGTGTTAGATTTCAGCATGTGGACAATCGACTTCTTGCCATTCGATGCCATGTTTACGATGGTTCATTTAGATCTAGCGATTGAGTATCTTATTCATCAACCAAAATTAGATTTGAGGTATATGAAATGTTGTTGCCATGTACTTCATTGATTATTGTTGTAGGATGCTTTATGTCTTGTTGATTCTTGTTTATCTAAGATGCAAAATATTTATGTGTATTTGATGTGGAATGTATTTATGGTGATTTATGCTGTGAGATCCCTTTTGTTTCCTTGATGGCGAGATACTCTTTGTCACCATGTGTGAAGTTGTCATGCTAATAGGAGGTTTGTATGAGTGAGAGTTCCTTGCAACGGAATGTCTCATGGAGAGACTTTTCCACTCATATTGAGGGCTTTTTCTTGTATCAAAATTCAACAACATCCATGTACATCATCACATTTCCCAATACCAAATGAAGTGGCCAACACCATCGAGACACTGAGGCCCAAAGATGTAGTCCACACTGGACGAACTTCGTTATTAAATGGCTTGTATTTTTTTGTGTGAATTTTGACACACTTTCCTCTTGATTATATCTGCATATATGTTGATTAATGCTTTTGATAAAATATAATTCTAACACATCAGCCGAAGTAAAAGGTCTTTGTTAAAAGGGTATGCCGAATTTACCCAGATCAAGGCTATAATAAAAAAGAAAGAAGAATATGCTATGCATGTTTAATTAGTTTTCCATATGACCTAATATAATTTCATGTAAAGTAATTAGAAGTAAAAAATAATATGAGTAATATGTTTAAACCTCACACTTGTTAGAAATGTTTTAACACTTGATTTAAATAAACTATTTGAAGATCTATGTTAACTAATTTATGTGGATATCAACTTCATATATTATTATTATTATTATTATCCAAATTTAAGGTCATCGTCAAACCAAACACCAAATTACTATATGAGACCCCCTTGTTTGTGGGATAAGGGACCGAGCCCACCCAGCTATTGGACTACTAAGTCTACAAAGGCATACATACTCTACCCCCCTTTGGTTTTGAACCTAAGGCCTCTTAGGAGGCAACACATGCTCTCAACTATTTGGACCACTCAAAGAAAAATATATATAGAAAAAAAAGATAGAAGAAAAAATTTGAATGTTGTATATAATAAAATATCCAATATGGGTTATAGCATAGAAAAATACAATTTAAACAATGAAAAGTTATACATTCTATCTTGCACTCTAAAATAATTTTGCACTTAAAAAAAAAATTGATCACTCTCTGCTGATTCGGATTTATGTAGGAACACAACAGATTACACATGTAACTATAAATACAAATATGCAGCGAAAATAACACTTCATTTCATTAATATCAAAGAACTAAAATTTTCTTACAGATAGAATAGAAATAAACTAGCTAGGGTGCTGGTAGCTTATCTGTAAGAAGAGATGTGGTGGCTACAGGCCTTTGAACTATGTTACAATGAGGCTCAAGGGCCTATTTATTATTTAGAGACAATGGAGAACTCTAAACGTCCAAAAACCTAACCCTAGGAGATGAAGCGCCAAAACTATGGGCCTCGTTTGGGTAAATGGGTGTTTCAACTTCCCGGGACGTAACTTCGTCATACGATCTCCATTTGACGTGTATCATACCTCGTTAGAAATATCTATTCAAGGAGTACAACTTTCAGTGTGATTAACATGGGTCCATGAACGCATGGACCTATTTTTCTTCTGGTTTTTCCAAAAAATGTCATTTAGGGCCTCAAAACGACTCTCAAAGTTCAGGACCCTAAAAACTGCTAAAAATAGTATGTTATGCTGCAACTTAAAAATGGAAATAATAGATGGTGGGGGTTCAAATGGAATTGGTGGTTGCATCAAATATGTAGCTGGATAATTAAGGCCCCAAAACGGCTCTGAGAGGGCACGACCCAAAAACCTGCTAAAAATAGTAAGTTTTGTTGAATGTGAAAAGATGCAAGAATTGATAGTGCGGGTCCAAATGCAATAGGTGAGTGGCCACCAATATCCACATGGATCATTCCTCCCTCCTTAGGAAGCAATGGTCCCCATTGCATTGAGATCCTCCCTGAGATGAGGCAAATTATGTTGAACTGGATATTAGATTTGTTGAAGATGTCATGGACTTGCAGGCGGGCATGCTGGATGCATTTAGTAAATTTGGTTTCTTTATCAGCCTTAGACAGTACATGTGTGGATTTTGTATGTGTATTTGCAGGAGGTATTTCAACATCAGGAGGTGGTGCATTGGGGGTCAGATCAATGGAGTGCTTGTCCTAATAGTGTAGAGGAACCTCTGTGAGTGAGGAGAAAATTTCCTCGTATTCCTCCATGAATTTTTCCTTTTTCTGCAGCCATGCAAGGGAGCCATGTTTCGAGGTTGTGGCCACAATATTATTCTTTCCCTATGAGTGAGTTGTAAGGAAAATAAATTTCCTAGTTTGGGAAACAATCTTACTCCGTTGTTTTGTAGTAGTCAAAGACATGACAGGAGGTGGTACTACCTCCGGTATCCTGTAAAATTTATTTCCAAAAGTAATAATAACAACATGAAGCCTAGAATTATACACATCATGTCACCTCCACAAGTATGTTTGGCCCAATAATACATCAGCTACATCAAGAGGAGCAACATTACATAATACTTCATCCATGAATGGCTTGATGTTGTACGAAAGGCGGCACTGTTGGCGGATGTGGATATCTCTCCCTAGGTGAAGCCACCCGATGGTATATGTCAGTGGGTGTGCTATGGTCAGTAGGCCGAGCTGCTTCATGACCTCCACTGAAATGAGGTTCTTTTGGCTTCCGCTATTGACAAGAAAATGAAGTGGAGATCCCTTCACCCACATCTATGTAGGTTTTAACACTGAACAGAAATTATCTACACACGAATCTTATAACAGAAAATAAAAAATTGTGAGAGCATAAATCATAAAACAGATAAACACAGATATTTTCCCCTGGATCCCAAATCGGGACGACCAGCTTGATTTTTCATTATATTCATTTTAGTGTTACAACACATATATATACATGCCGGAGCATACATAAACCCCGATCCATTAACCCTGGATTAGAACATAACCATAGTTCCATTGAACAGATCTACAAAAATACCAGGGGCCGAAAACCATCGAACCCCAAAACCATGTGCAAAACCATGCACAAAACCATGGACGCAGACTACCGAGCAGAAATTAAGGAACCAAAATTTTTGCCGGGCCGCTGCCCCAGACCCCGACAGGGGGGGCTATCGCCCCCCCGCGCATGCTTAGTCATGGAAAGAATATAACACATACCCAACAATCTACGAATGAAAGAGTTACTCCCCCTCCTCAGGATCCTCCCTTTGGATCTTGGTGGTGGCAAAAATGACACTAGGATCTGCATTGATGATTTTCTTCCCTTTATCATTTCCTTTTTCTGGTTCTGACTCAGGATCAGAAAATGCATCTTATTTGAGTGCCTTTAGCTCGGCCACCAACAACTGTTTGGCCTAACACTCATTTGTGCTATGAGTGGGGCTGTTATGAAATTCACACCACTTCCCCGTGTCCTTCTTTAGATTTGTGGTGTTGTTCTGAGTCACCCTGATTTTTCCTTTCCCCTTGTTCTGCAGGTCGGGGGCACCTTTTCCTCACTTCAGATTCACAGATCCAAAGTCTCGCTTCTTCTACTTAAATTTATCCTCGATCTTGGCGGCATAGCGATATGTCGTACGAAGCGATGTAATGTTGAGGAACTCTATTTCCTCCTGAATGTGTTTGTGTAGACAGCCGTGGTACTTGAGCACCAAATGTCTTTCTTAATATTTAATACCCAACTTTGTGCACAGGGTATGGAACAAATTCGTCAGTTCATTCACATCTTGATCCCTTTGCTGCCGCAGCGTGGTCCATTAGATGTATTTGTCCTCGTAGCTCCCCACAGGGTAATATTTTTCCTTGATGCCATCTCGAAATGAATTCCAAGTGGGTGTGTCTGAAAACAGAGAGGGTTCCCCTTCATCCTCTTGCTCACAGTAGGTTTCCCACCAGTCTTTGACATGGAGAGCGGCTTTGAGGAGTGAAAAAATAATATTTTCTCGGTTAGAGAAATCATGGACCAAAAAATACCCTTCCAGCAAATTTATCCATCTATCTATGACATCTACATCTATCTCGACTTCAAATAAATGAATGTCAAAGTTTACCTATACCTTGAAGGGAGTGGCGCCTCCAGAGTGGCTCTTGGATGTAGATGCACCGTAGGTGGCCAGTCATTGAAGGATCTGAGCAAAGTTATCCATCATTGCATTCCTTTGTTTGTCGAGGGCCTCCTTGAGCAATATTTTGATAGGATCTACTACTACCTCACCTTTCTTTTCGTCCCTGATGAGCAGTCGTCGGGTTTTGCGTGGCTGATCTTGCAAAGGTTCAACCAGATCGAGCCCTAACTCCTTATACCCCGACCTCGTTGGGGACATGCAAAGAAGGATCAAGAAAAAGTAGACCGCTCTGATACCACTAATATGGATTTATGCAGGAACACAATAGAATATACTTATAACCATAAATACAAATATGTAGCAGAAATAACACTTCATTTCGTTAATATCAAGAACTGAAATTTTCTTATAGACAGAATAGAGATAAACTAGATAGGGCATTGGTAGCTTATCTCTAAGAAGAGATGTGGCGGCTATAGGCCTCTAAACTATGTTACAATGAGGCTTTGGGGCCTATCTATTATTGAGAAACAATGGAGAACTCTAAAATTCCAAAAACCTAACCCTAGGAGCTGAAGCACCAAAATTATGGGCCCCGTTTGGGTAAATTTGTGTTTCAACTTCTCGGGGATGTAACTTTGGCATACGATCTCCGTTTGACATGTATCATACCTCATTAGAAAGATTGATCCGAGGAATACAACTTTCGATGTGAGCAACATCTGCACATGGGTCCATGTTGCTCCCAGTTTTCCCAAAAAATGTCGTCTAGGGCCTTAAAACAGCTCCGGAAGTTGAGGACCCGAAAAACTACTAAAAATAGTAAGTTGTGCTACAACTTAAAAATGGAAAGAATTGATGGTCGAGGTTCAAATGGAATATGTTGGTGGCCACTAATATCCACCTGGATCATTAAGGCCCCAAGACGGCTCCAAGAGTGTTGGACCCGAAAACTTGCTAAAAATAGTAAGTTTTGATGAATGTGAAAAGATGCAAGAATTGATGATGCAGATCCAAATGGAATAGGTGGTGGCCACCGATATCCACCTAGATCATCTGCTCATTTTAGATCCGTGTTTAAGATGGATACATGGTAAAGTTATGTCTTCTTCCCAAAACCAAATACAAAATAAACATGTCCTACCCATGGGACTTTCCTCAACACATGAAGTAGGTCTTACAAATTATGTTGTAACACAATACATTAGTCTCCAAGTGGTACACCCATCTCTCCTCGGCTTGACCTTACACTTTTAAAAAAAAAATTAACACGCAATTTAAATAAACTATTTGAAGATCTATGTTAACTAATTTATGTGGATATTAAATTCATATATTATTATTATTATTATCTCATTTTAAGGTCAATCCAGACACCAAATTCGTGTATGTGACCCCCTTGATTTTGGGACAAGGAACCCATCTGAGTGCTAAGTCTACCACGTGTGACCTCTTAGGAGGAAACACATGCTCTTAACCATTAGGCCTACTCAAAGAAAAAAAAGATATAGAAAAATATGTTAAAAGAAAATATTCCAATGTTGTATATAATAAAATATCCATTATGGATTATATGGTACAAAAATATAATTTAAACAATGAAAAATTATACATTCTATTTTTCACTCTAAAATAAGTTTACACTTAAAAAAATTGATCGCTCTTAACTCATGTTAGATCTATACTTAAAATAGATATCTACAGATAAAATTATACCTTTCCTACTCATGGGACTTTCCCCAACACGTGAAATAGATCTTACAAATTATATGTTGTAGCATACTGACAGCAACAAGACTGAAAGTCAGCCCCTAAGGAGATTTGGTCTCTTTGCGTAACTTTGTCAGCACTTTCACCCCAATTGACTCAATTTCTCGCCATGTGGTCTTTCACAACTTCTTGTAATTTTATTTATCAAATTTGGGGAATTTGACAAATAAACATAATCAACAACCTTTGGAATTAAATTGTATCTCCCGAACTTTATATTCTACTGCCAAACCTTATAACCAAGGTTTAACCCTCCGAAACTTTATGTTAATACCCGACGCTTTTCTTAACCCAGCAACCTAGGCCTCGGGCCCACACATATAGTCAATGGCCCAATCAAATGTTCGCACCGTACCTTGGTTATGCTTCATGCATATTCCAACTACGACCACCATCCAATGGCTTCCCTCCAGATTGACGGCATTCAACGATATTGCGCGGCCTCCTTGGTCGAACGTTGGCGCGTGATGGCACACAAAAAGACGATTTTTGGAATATCTTCGTACGCCACGTGTCCACTTCTCTATGGAATCGCTCTCAAACGGAAAATACCACTTATCTCACAAAAAGAGGTGCGATATGGGCAATCCGGTTTCAAAAATCCACTCGTGGTATTTGGAACAGTGATTAACGAAAGCGAATTCGGGTTTACGCTATCCTTCTTATTCATTAACTTAGGCCTAACCTCAGGATAGAGACTCTCCGTTCACAGGAAACCAAACATACTTCTCTTTAGGTGGGATTCCACCACCATTAAAAAGAGTCCGACGACCACGATTTCTCTACACAAACCTCGTCTCCGAGTGGGATTTAATTCACAGAGTTTGTTCAAATAGACAATGGACAGAGGGATGTGGAAATTGTGCAACAGTTCCCTTCAGAAATTATATACGTACAGAGTTCAATCGCCCCACAGTTAAACAAATTTCCTCACAAATACCAATTCAAGACAGTTTGATAATCAACAGGAACCGAAATTCATTCAACCGGAAGCAATTTCTTAACACAAAAATTTTATTGCAGAAAAAAATTTCTCCTCCCTCAAATACATCCACGGAATACAATTTATATACATTACAATGTGTCTCTTTGGTTCCTCTGTGAGGACCGTTTAGAAAATAAAAAGCCTAATTACAATTATTCAACCAACTGAACCATGGCAGATGGACTAAACTTAACTATTCGACTTCTACAAATTCTAACTAATCTAAATGAAACAGTTAGCTGAGGTATTGACACCTAGCTGTTACAATTCAATGATTTCGAACCCTCCTAGCCACAACATGTGGACAAAACCTCCTACATCGCTGGCTAGTGTCTAATGCCCCTGCATCAGACTCCTGAGGGGGATTTTCTTCATGGGCTCCTATCCATGAGCTCTTCCACTGATCTGCCTATCTTCTGCAACATTCCTCCAGTCATCAAAGTGGCATCTTCCTCTAGCTTGTCCTTCCATTTGAGTAAGTATTGAAAGCACTCTTGTCCTCTGGTCTTCTTGAACACTCTTTTGTCCAATATCTTCTCTGGTTGCAATGGTTGTGCTGGAGGTAGCTGCTCTTTCCACTCAATCTGTTCCTTGTCTGCTGATCTTTCTTCTTCACCATCATCTTCATACTTGTACAAATCTGCAACATTAAAAATGGGGGATATTCCAACATCAGGTGGCAATTCAATCTCATAAGCATTTGCAGAAACCTTTCTAAGTATCTTGCATGCCCCAATCTTTTTGAACTTCAGTTTATTATACTGCTTCCTTGGGAATCTCTCCTTTCTCAAGTGTGCCAAAACCAGATCTCCTACTTCAAAATGAACTTCTTTTCTACTCAAGTCTGCTCTGCCCTTGTATTTGATGTTGTTGCCTTGTAATTGTTGTTTCACTTGTTCATGTATGGCCTAGATCTCGGAAGCAAATTCTTCACCATCAACACTTCTCACCTCTACCCTTCCCAGATTTCTTAACTCTGATATTCCTCTGGGGTGCATTCCATAGACAATATGGAATGGGATCTGCCCTGTGCTCCTATTTGGTGAGTCATTATATGCATATTCTTCTTGGGGAAAAATATGGTCCCACTGCTTGGGATGCTCTCCTGCAAGACTTCTCAACATATTTCCCAGACTCCTATTCACTACCTCAGTTTGTCCATCAGTCTGAGGATGATAAGCTGAGTTGAAACTCAGTTTGGTACCAAGTTTCTTCCACATTTTCCTCCAAAAATGGCCCACAAATATGGTGTCTCTATCTGAAACAATGCTCTTGGGTAACCCATGCAACCTCACCACTTCCTTGAAAAACAAGTTAGCAACATGGGTGGCATCACTAGTTTTATAGCATGGAATAAAATGTGCCATTTTGGAGAATATATCCACTACAACAAAGACTACATCATTCCCTCTCTGAGTCTTGGGAAATCCTAGAACAAAATCCATACTCACCATGTCCCAAAGCCTGTCTGGAATAGGCAAGGGAGTGTACAATCCTGCATTCTGGCTCCTTCCTTTGGCATATTGACAGATTTTACAATTTTTTACAAACTTGTCCACTCCTGCCTTCATCTTGGGCCAATAATAGAAGTGACTCACCTGCTCATAAGTTTTATCAGTACCAAAGTGTCCAGCAAGTCCACCGCTATGTTTTTCTTTGATCAAATTTTCTCTCATGGAACATTTTGGTACACACAATTGGTTCCTTCTGAATAGTAAGTCTTCCTGCAAGAAATAATCCAGCCACTAGCTTCTATCTGTTAGAACAGGGTTACAAAATGCCTCAAATGATTCCTTAAAATCTGAACTATTTTATACAATTCCTTGAGAAAATCAAATCCTGCAACTTCAAAATTGGTTTCTTGAACAAGCATGTGCCTCCTACTCAAAGCATCAACTACTTTATTTGCTTGGCCACTTATGTGTTTCAAAACAAAGTTAAAACCTTGGAGATATTCAACCCATTTGGCATGCTTATGATTCAACTTGGGCTGCTATACAATATACTGCAAAGCATGATTATCAGAATATAATACAAATTCTTTTGACATCGAATAATGCCTCCACTTTTTCAACATCTGAACAACTACATATAATTCCTTCTCATAAGAGGAATACTTTCTCCTGGTGTCATTCAGCTTTTCACTGAAATAGGCTACAGGCCTATCATCCTGACTCAGCACAGCTCCAATGGCCTCCCCACTCGCATCACACTTCACTTGAAATGGTTTAGTAAAATCAAGCAAAATCAAAACAGGCTTCTCAGTTATCTTTTGCTTCCAAAGTTTAAAGTTTCCTTATGCTTCAGTAGTCCACTTAAATGGTTGTTTGCTCTTCTTTATTGTCTCAATGATGGGTGCATTAATCTTACTGAAGTTTCTTATAAATTTCCTATAAAAATTGGCAAGTCCATGGAAACTTCTTACCTCAAAAACATTTTTGGGTGAAGGCCACTCCACAATTGCCTTAACCTTTTATGGGTCCATCTTCAATCCTTCTGCAGAAACAACAAAGCCCAAATACACCAACTCTTCCTTCATGAATGAGCATTTCTTTAAATTTATCAGCAATTTCTCTTGGTGCATCTTCTTCAAGACATGATTAAGATGCCTTAAATGTTCTTCTTTAGTTCGGCTAAAAACTAATATATCATCTAGATACACTATCACAAATTTACCAATGAATTCCTTCAATGCTTCATTCATAAGTCTCATAAAAGTTCTAGGTGCATTTGACAACCCAAAAGGAATTACCATCCATTCATACAGTCCTTCATTTGTTTTAAAGGCAGTTTTCCACTCATCACCCTCTCTTATTCTAATGTGATGGTATCCATTTTTTAAATCTATCTTTGAAAAATATTTAGCACCACTCAAACAGTCCATCAAATCCTCAACTCTGGGCAAAGGGAATCTGTACCTGATTATTATCTTATTGATTACTCTGGAATCAGTACACATCCTCTAGCCTCCATCCTTCTTTGGGCTTAATACTGCTGCTACTGCACATGGACTTAAACTTTCTCTGATCAGTCCCTTGTCCACCAATTCCTGTACTTGTCTCCTGATTTCCTCATTTTCTGTGGGAGTCATTCTGTAGGCTGCCTTATTTGGCAGATTTGAACCAGGGATAAAATCTATCTGATGGCTGATCTTTCTCACAGGTGGCATCTCATCAGGTAAATCATCCACAACAATGTCACAATAATTTTCTAACATCTCTTGGATTTCTATTGGCAAATCAAAAATCTTTGTAGAAGTAAGAACTACCTTAGGTTTGCAAACTAAAGCAAAACTTACCTCTTCTTCTTCTATCTGCTGCAGATATTCCTTCCCGCTCATCAACAAGGTCTTTGGATCAACCACTCTGCTGGATGGCTCTCCTTCTTCCATGGGTATCAATGTATGATGTACCCCATCGTTCAAGAAATTGTAAGTGTTCTTCTTTCCATCATGCACTGCTGCTCTGTCAAACTGCCAAGGTATACTCAGCAGTATATGATACAAATCCATGGGCATTACATCATACATGACCTTATCTTTGTATTTTCCCATTTGCAGCTCTATCTCACACTGTTATTTTACAACTAGCTGGTGCCCTTTATGCAGCCAGGACACCTTGTAGGGAGTTGGATGCTCCCTTGTCTTCAACTTCAACTTCTCTATCACCTCAGTGGAAACTAGATTGTCTATGCTGCCACTATCAATGACTAGTTGGCAGCATTTCCCTTGGACCTTGCATATGCTCCTAAACAAAGTCTTCCTTTGTGCAGGCTCAGTGACCTCTTCGGTTTGCTTCAACAGGACCTTGTTAACCACCAAGGACTCTCCCCTTTCTAGTAGAATTTCTTCTTCAATTGTTGCCTCTTCTCTAGCCTGGGCAAAAACATCATTTCGTGGACCAGCACCCACATTCTCTAGACACTCATAGTGCTTATGTCCCACTTTCTGACATCTATAGCACCTCAATTCTCTACCTCTGCCTCTGCCTCCTCTTCCTCTATAAGAACCCCTTCTACCTCTTGCATCATCCTCTGTAGATGCATTCTAAGGTGAGCTACTGTTAGCTCCATCCCTGGGTGTAGTAGGCTTTCCTCTACCACCCTGACTTCCCTTTCCACGGAAAGTACCTCTCTTCTTGACAGACTTCTTTCTCAGGAGTTTCTCCTCTGCTTTCAAGGCCATATGATAGGCATTTTCCACTGTCTTAGGAGACAGAAGACCAATCTCATCTTGGATCTCCAGCTTGAGACCATTCACATATCTGGCAGTCTTCTCTGTTGTGTCTTGGAATTGCCTAGCTCTTATGCTTATTCTGTAGAATTATTCTGTGTATTCTTTTACTGTCAACAACCTCTGTCTCAGGTTCTGCATCTGCCTAAACAATGTCTGCTGATAATCACTAGGCAAGAATTTACCTTTTAATTATCCATCATTCTGGTCCAGCTTTTGATAGGCTGCTTGCCAACTCTCCTCCTTTCTGCCTGCACTCCATCCCACCAAAGTGCAGCATGTCCCTTCAGCTTTGTCACTGCAAACTTGACCTTTTTATCTTCGCTTATTTCTTCATAGTCGAAGCACTTGTTCATTTCATTAATCCAATCCACCAGTTCCTCTGGATTCAATCCTCATGCAAAACTTGACACTTTAATCCTGGGCTTAACTGCAGACCCTAGAACAGTTCTGAGGAGCCTTATGTCAGGAGGAATCTCAACATTTTCTTCCGCTTCTTCTAATTCAGGTTCACTGATGTCTTCAAGATCT
Source organism: Pinus albicaulis (assembly GCA_034641835.2). NCBI lineage: Eukaryota > Viridiplantae > Streptophyta > Pinopsida > Pinales > Pinaceae > Pinus > Pinus albicaulis. Next base: position 9,789,207 of record CM076583.1, on the reverse strand, counting down.
CTGGGTTGTCTTCGCTCCATGGCATCCATTCTGGCCTCGAACCTCTGCAAAATTCCCAACACTTCTGCATTGGCAACGGGTCCGCCTCTCCTTCTGCCAGCACCTCTACCAATTCAAATTGCCATGTCAGTTCCCTGCAGAAACAACTTAAAAACAACAGCTCCGATACCACAAATGACAGCAACAAGACTGAAAGTCGGCCCCTAAGGAGAGTTGGTCTCTTGCGTAGCTCTGTGAGCACTTTCACCCCAATTGACTCAATTTCTCACCACGTGATCTTTCACAACTTCTTGTAATTTTATTTATCAAATTCAGGGAATTTGACAAATAAACATAATCAACAACCTTTGGAATTAAATTGTATCTCCCGAACTTTATATTCTACCGCCAAACCTTATAACCAAGGTTTAACCCTCCGAAACTTTATGTTAATACCCGACGCTTTTCTTAACCCAACAACCTAGGCCTCGGGCCCACACATATAGTCAATGGCCCAATCAAATGTTTGCACCATACCTTGGTTATCCTTTGTGCATCTTCTGACTACGACCACCATCCGATGGCTTCCCTCCAGATCGACGGCATTCAACGATATTGCGCGGCCTCCCTGGTCGAACGTTAGCGTGCGATGGTACACAAAAAGACGGTTTTCGGAATATTGTCGTATGCCACGTGTCCACTGCTCTATGGAATCGCTCTCAAACGGAAAATACCACTTATCTCATGAAAAGCGGTGCGATATGGGCAATCTGGTTTCGCAAATCCACTCGTGGTATTTGGAACAATGATTAACGAAAGCGAATTCAGGTTTACGCTATCCTTCTTATTCATTAACTCAGGTCTAACCTTGGGACAGAGACTCTCAATTCACAACAAACCAAACATACTTCTCTTTAGGCGGGATTCCACCACCATTAAACAGAGTCCGACGACCATGATTTCTCTACACAGACCTCGTCTGCGGGTGGGATTTAATTCACAGAGTTTGTTTGAACAGACAATGGACAGAGGGATGCGGAAACTGTGCAACAGTTCCCTTCAGAAATTATATATGCACAAAGTTCAATCGCCCCACAGTTAAACAAATTTCCTCACAAATACCAATTCAAGACAGTTTGATAATCAACAGGAACTGAAATTCATTCAACCGGAAGCAATTGCTTAACACAAATTTTATTGCAGAAAAAAATCTCTCCTTCCTCAAATACATTCGCGGAATACAATTTATATACATTACAATGTGTCTCTTCGGTTCCTCTGTGATGACCGTTTAGAAAATCAAAAGCTTAATTACAATTATTCAACCAAGTGAACCATGACACATGGACTCAACTTAACTATTCGACTTCTACAAATTCTAACTAATCTAAATGAAACGGTCAGCTGAGGTATTGACACCTAGCTATTACAATTCAATGATTCTGAACCCTCCTAGCCACAACATGTGGACAAAGCCTCCTACATTGCTGGCTAGTGTCTAATGCCCCTGCATCCCATACTACAACATAGTCTCCCAGTGGTACACTCGTCTCTCCTTAACTTGATCTAAGCTCATTGTTGACGGTTCTTTGGTGATCATTGGTCAAGTATCCGTCAAGATTCTTCTCCTGAAGGCTTTACTGCAAAGCCTGGCCCAATACCACCAACTCTTCCGATAACGTGTGCTCTCCATGGCTATTTATCTCTTATCTTATTGCTGGTCTAGTTCTTCTACGCAACAAGACAATGGACCTCCTTATAAGTTAGTAAACTTCTCCACATAGTAAGACATCAATTCACTTTCTCCTTGAACACGAACTGTGTTTTGCTTTAAAAACTAAGCTCTAATTATTGATTTTAATAATTTGTAATACACACGTACAAACAAATATGATTTTAATAATCTGTAATGAATAGATGGAAACAAATACTAAGAAACATAAAGTACGGACAAAGGAATCAAAACCGTGGCCCCGCCCCTAAACAAGAAACTCCATTAAATTATGTCATTTAGTTCCATTTATAATTATAAGTTATTCTGACCATGCGTAACTTTTCATCGTTATCTTCTCAAATTCCATTTATAATCTCAAATTCCATTTATGATTATAAGTAACCATGATAAAGTATTTTAGATGAAGGGAATTTTGAATGGTTGATAAAAGAGATGGTCAAGGAATTTTATAATGGACAGCCGTTGTCCAGGAGGCCTCAGATTTATTGGAGACTGATTTTTGTTGGAATTTTGTAAAAAAAAAAAATTAATTCTAATCAAAAGAGAAAGAGTGTCGAATTAATTTTTTGAGGATAGAAATAGATTTGTCATTATCAAAAACCCTAACACACCTAAAACCCTAGAACCCAGATCTCTAAAAAAAATTGACAAAAATTATACCTAAATTTCTACACTTTTGGAAATCAATTTGACAAAAATCATACCTCAATTTCCACTCCTTCGTCCAGAGATTCCTCAAAACTAACAGGAAAAAGTCAGTTTCGTCTGACATGAACATGAGCTCATATTGTAGATTTGGGTCAGCGTAGGCTCAGCCAGAAGGTCAGATTCGGGTCACCGTAGGCCCAACCACGAAGTCAATGGCCCTCCTGTGACGCGAACATGCACGTAACATAACGTAATATATCAGTAGGGCTTTTCTCCTTCGGGCTGAACGTTATAAATCAGTAGGGCCTTTTCATGGACATGAACGCATTCATTAGAATCTGATATTAAGCCTTTTGTGCTGTATTCAAGATTTGGAACTAGGAATCTTGTTTGTGATGGAGCAAATATTTCATATGAACGGCGGTGTAGGAGACTCCAGTTACGCTCAAAATTCGACGCTCTCGCAGGTACTTTATTCTAATCCAATAATTATCTCTATGATTCTTCCAATAATTTGAGATAAATGTTTATACAGTGTTTTCATGAATTGCAGAAGAGTGCATTAAAACTCATAGGCCCTATATTAGAGGAATGCATCTTATCCATGAAGTTCATGGAATCCAATACATTTTGCATTGGTTAGTTGGGTTGTTCCTCCGGACCCAATGCTCTGTTGCCAGCAGAAACTATAGTAGAGTCCCTCAAAGCTAAATATTCTTCTGTGGGCATTCCTGTTCCACAGCTCCAAGTATTTTTTAATGATCTTCCTTGCACTGATTTCAACACCCTCTTTAGGAGTTTGCCTCTTTCAGGTGTCACAGAACAGAATGACGCAGCAGGTAGATCATATTTCGCAGCCGGTGTACCGGGGTCGTTCTATAAAAGGCTATTTCCAGACAATAGCCTCCATTTTGTTCATTCTTCTTATTGCCTTCACTCGCTTTCTCAAGTATGTCTTCACATTAATATGCAAGGGATCAAATTTTATGATGACGCAATTTTATGAAAGGTTTATATTTTGAGATGTATGTCAAAGTTCAACTGAATTTTTCTAGATATTTGTTTTTAATTTCAAGAAAGCATGTAAGAAAATGTTAAAACTAACCGTTAAATATTGAGTATATACAAGGAAAATATCATTGAAAAAGTAATTTTAAAAACCGTCAATGACAAGAAGCCAGACCCATTTAGACCTAGGTCTGATATTGATATTGGGCTTTACATGGGTTTATTATATGTTTACATTGTTGGAGCATTCAGTGCAGCTAAATAAAAGACAAGCAACAGCAGATCAAACACATCACAAAAGAGACACAGGGTTTAACGTGGTTCACCCAACCATTCTGGGCTACGTCCACCAAACATAGGCATCGGCAATCTTATTATTAATCAGGAGATTACATTACAATTCAGTTCCTCACAAACTCTCACACCCACAACCCAATCCGTCTGGTCACCTGTTTTATAGCTAAGAGGATCTAACTTCCTCATAAATCCTCCTACAGCAAATATAGGATGCATTAACTCACTCCCAACAAAATAGAGCTAATATAGCAACCAAATCAGATTGTTGTCACCTACTGAGATTTTTGCCTATTTAATTAAAACAGAAAATCTCAACAATCTCCACCTTGACAACAATTAGCCCGATGCCTTGTTTCTTTATTATTTATTTTTTCTGCAAGCCAAGAGAAGCCAAACACCAACGCAACTTCTCTAACAAAACTGGTTTCGTGAACATGTCTGCACAGTTTTCCTTTGTATGCACCTTTTCAAGAGAGACTCCCCTTTCAGTGATAACCTGTCTTACAAAATGGTACTTAATTGGAATATTCTTTGATTTACTATGATAGGCCGGATTCTTAGCCAAATGTATTGCACTTTGACTATCACAAAGTAACCTGATGTTGTCCTGTAACCTACCAAACTCACCAAGCAAACCTTTCAACCAAACCGCCTCTTTGCAAGCATGAGAAGCAGCAATGTATTCTACTTCAGTAGTGGATAAAACAACAATGTTCTGTAGCTTTGACATCCAGCTAATAGCTCCACCTGGAAGAGTAAAGACATACCCTGAAGTTGACCTTCTCTTATCTAAATCACCTGCAAAATCAGAATCAACATACCCGCAAACAAATTCACTACTCTTATTGTAAGTGATACAATAACTGCTTGTGCCTCTCAAGTACCGAAGCACCCATTTCACTGCTGACCAGTGTTCTTTACCCGGATTTTCCATGTACCTGCTGACAACCCCAACTGCATGTGAAATATATGGTCGAGTACAAACCATCGCATACATCAAACATCCTACTACATTGGCATATGGAATTCGAGACATATAATCATTTTCTTCATCTGTATTAGGACATAAACTCGAAGAAAGCTTAAAATGGGAAGCTAAAGGGACTGACACAGGCTTCACATTGTTCATACCAAACCTCACAAGTATTTTCTCAATATACTTCTGTTGTGATAGCCACAGCTTACCATTGCTCCTGTCTCTGAAAATCTCCATGCCCAAAATCTGTCTTTCTGCTCCTAGATCTTTCATATCAAATGTCCTTGCCATCTGAGTCTTCAACCTGTTGATTTCTTCAATGCTTTTGCTTGCTAAAAGCATATTGTCAACATACAACACTAAGATAATGAACATGCCATTACTTAACTCCTTAAAGTAAACACAATGATCATATTCACTTCTTATATATTTTTGACTCAACATGAAAGAATCAAATTTCTTGTACCACTGTCGAGGCGACTGCTTCAGACCATACAATGATTTCTTGAGCCTGCAGACAAATTTCTTATTGCGATGCTGAACAAACCCTTCCGGTTGTTCCATATAAATTTCCTCATCTAAATCACCATGTAAAAACGCAGTCTTAACATCTAGTTGTTGTAATTCTAAATCAAGCAAAGCAACTAACACTAACACAATTCTGATTGAAACTATTTTAACAACTGGTGAAAAAATCTCATGAAAATCTATGCCTGCGTTCTGAGAAAACCCTTTTGCAACCAGCCTTGCTTTGTATCTGTCCTCCGAATCATTCACACCCCGTTTTACCTTGAAAACCCATTTACATCCCACAGTTTTCCTGCCTTTGGGAAGTTCAACCAGATCCCATGTGTCATTCCTACCTAAGGCCATCATTTCTTCCTTCATGGCTGCTTTCCATTTGTCACTTTTTGAACCTTCTACAGCTTCCTGATAACACAAAGGTTCATCATCGTTAGCGGTCAAAGCAACTGAAGTAACATAATCATCATACCTTTTCGGCGGGCGTTTGATTCTTGTAGACCTCCTTAAGGATGTTTCTGGTGCTTCCACAATTGGCTGACTACCATCTGTAGGAACTTTTTCATGATCACCATCTGAGACCTGTTCACGACCTACATCTGAACCCTGTTCATAATCTGATTCTGAAACCTGTTCATGACTAGAATCTGAACTATGATCATTATGACTATCATTAGAAGTGCTGTCAAACTGAATGTGCTGAAAATCAGATACATCATCCTGTTTCAATTTATTATCTACATCTAACTGTACAAGAGAGGATTCATTAAACTTTACATCTCTGTTGATGATGATTTTGCGGGTAGTAGGATCCCACAATCTAAATCCCTTTGTTCCATCACCATACCCAACAAAGATATACCTTTTTGATTTTGGATCTAATTTAGTTTGCTGATGTTTAGGCACTAGAGCATATGCATCACAACCAAACACTCTGAGTTTAGAATAATCACAAGGGTGACCTTTCCATACCTCTTGAGGAATCTTACAACCTATCGCTGTCGATGGTGACCGATTTATCACATAACAAGCTGTAGCCACTGCTTCTGTCCACAACTCCTTCTGCAAACCAGCGTTACTCAGCATACTCCTTTCTCTCTCCAAAAGAGTCATGTTCATGCGTTCAACAACTCCATTTTGCTGAGGAGTATAAACACTAGTCTTATGTCTCTCGATCCCTGCATCCTTGCAATAGTTTTCAAACTCCTTGGAAGTAAACTCACCACCATTGTCAGTTCTTAAACATTTTATAGTTCTACCACTGATGTTTTCTACCAATGCTCTAAACTGCTTGAAAACTGTAAAAACATCAGACTTCCTTTTCAACATGTAGACCCACACTTTCCTAGAAAAGTCATCAATAAACGATACAAAATATGACGAGCCACCATACGAGGTTGTAGGTGCTGGACCCCAAACATTTGAATGGATATAATCAAGTATTCCTTTACTAGTATGTTTGCCTGTTTTAAACTTTTGCTTACTTTGTTTGCCAAACAGACAATGTTTACAGAAATCTAACTTTCCAGACTTTAGATTAGGAAGTAATTTGTGATCAGCCAAAATCTTTAACCCTCTTTCGCTCATATGGCCCAATCTTTGATGCCATAGGCGAATGAAACCACTGTCATGTTCAGACACCGTAGACACATGATCTGACCCTGTTCTTCCTTCTAACTGAAATAGATTTCCTACTTTCTTAGCTTTCAATACTAGTAAAATACCTTTGTAAATTTTCATTACTCCACCTTGAATTACAATTTTATATCCATTAGTGTCAAGAGCTCCCAGTGAAATTAGATTTTTCCTTAAATCTGGTACATGTCTTACATCAGTTAACATTTTAGTTGTCCCATCAAACATTTGCAGCTGTATACTCCCTATTCCCACAATATTAGATGTGACATCATTACCCATGTACACGACTCCATCATTAATTGATCTATACGTCTTGAACCATTCTCTATGAATACACATGTGGTTTGATGCACCGGAATCTAACAACCAATGTTGATCATGATTTGACAAATTAACTGATAACACTTCGTCACTCATACCTGAACCAGATGCCGAACCTGTATCTGTCGTGTTTGCTTCCTTCTTCTCTGTCGATGAAGCTTCTTTAGAAGATTGTTGTCGCTTCCAGCAATCCTTCTTCAAATGCCCCGATTTGCCACAAAACCAGCACTTTACTTTAATCTTCTTCCCTTTCGACTTTGAACGCGAATCGCTGTGCTTACCAGAGCGTCTTTCTCTAGAACGACCTCTAGCCATCATTGCCTCTGATGTAGAGGTGTCAGCATTCGACCGCTTCCTGGTCTCCTCGGACAACAAAGCTCCGACGACATCATCAAATTCAATGGCTTCGGATGAACTAAGACTTATATAAGTAACAAAATGATCCCATGACTCGGGCAACGAGCACAATAAAGTAATAGCTTTATCCTCTGATTCAAATTTTACTTCTATACTTTCTAATTGCACCAGTAGAGTATTAAAAACATTCAAATGATCAGTAATCGATGTACCTTCCTTCATTTGCAAGCTGTATAGCTGCCGCTTCAGGAGAATTCGATTTGTCAAGGATTTCGTCATGTAGAGCTTCTCAAGCTTCGACCACAGGCCTGCAGCTGTTTTTTCTGACAGGATATTAAACAACACATCATCCGCCAAACACAATCGAATAGCACTCACTACTTTTCATCCATCTCGGCCCACTCATTATCTGTGATGTTGTATGGCTGTTTGGATTTGCCCAACAATGCCTTAGCCACGCCTTGTTGTACTAGCAGATCATGCATCTTTACCTTCCAGATCTCGAAGACCTTCCAGATCTCGAAATTGTTTTTGCCATTAAACTTCTCGATTTCAAACCGGGCACTTTGTGTTTTTGCCATATTGTGTCACAAAAAACAACCTCCAATTGCAACTTTTAAATAAAGAATGCCCTTTTTAATAAAATCGCTTCAAAAAAAAAAAAAATGCCCTTGCCTTATAATATCATGGCATATTACAATTTAAATAAACCCCATTTAAATCGATTGTTTAAAAAAAAATATCGATTTTAAATACAATACAAATCGATTAAAGAACTTAAAATCAATGGCATATTAATAAATCGATTTTGAAATTCAATATCACCATTTAATGGCACTCGATATCAATTGTCTTTAAATGGCATTCATCAACCGATTTTAAAATGGGTTTTTAACTTATACCGACATTCAATTTATATATAATGGCATTCCAATACCTGTCTCCAGCTCACGGAGCAGCGACTCCTCATTCGTCGATTTCCATATATTAGCTCTCGGTTAAATGATCAACGACTTACTGTGTTTGTCACGGCGCTAATGGTTTCACGCAGTTCTAGTCAGCATTTCAACGCACTAACAATTCTGCGCACCATTCAACTGAATACACCAGCAGGCAAGAAAATACACACCACGCAGCAATCCTCCTTACGCAGACACGCTCCATGCATCAGCTCCAGTGGACATACACAGATACGCTCCACGCACAGAACAGTCGACCTCCACGCAGGTGGAACAAATGACCTCCACGCAGCAATGTTCTCTGGTCTGCGCGCTGGTGATTCACCTCCAACAAAGCTCCGATACCACTTGTTGGAGCATTCAGTGCAGCTAAATAAAAGACAAGCAATAGCAAATCAAACACATCACAAAAGAGACACAGGGTTTAACGTGGTTCACCCAACCATTCTAGGCTACGTCCACCAAACATAGGCATCGGCAATCTTATTATTAATCAGGAGATTACATTACAATTCAGTTCCTCACAAACTCTCACACCCACAACCCAATCCGTCTGGTCACCTGTTTTATAGCTAAGAGGATCTAACTTCCTCATAAATCCTCCTACAGCAAATATAGGATGCATTAACTCACTCCCAACAAAAAAGAGCTAATATAGCAACCAAATCAGATTGTTGTCACCTAGTGAGATTTTTGCCTATTTAATTAAAACAGAAAATCTCAACATACATTTCACATAGCATAATTTCGAAGGTGTGCAATAAGGCTGAGTTTACTTTGTGATGATTAGGTTCCGTCCGAGGCTTTAGAAAATAATTCAGTAAAATGGAACAAGGGCAAAATCTCTGTGGAAGGATCTCGGGCTGTTGGAGAAGCTTATTTTCGTCAATTTCAGAAGGATTTCAATGCGTTTTCGAAAGCTCGGGCAAAGGACGTGGTTGGTGGAGGCCGCATGGTTTTGCTTTTAATAGGTCGAAGGTCTCCTGATCCAAGTGGTCAGTGCATGCTTTCCCTCTCGTGGGAGTTGTTAGAAAGCTGTTTGAATGACTTGGTTTCTTAGGTACTTTGAAGTTTACTGTTTACGTTTTAATTATTTAAGAAATTAAGTATTAGTGTTGATTAAAAGGAAAGATCGAGGGATGGAAAGGAAAAATATATTGAGGTGTTAAATATTTTTGCAAAGGAAATGGATTCACATTGATATATTATATGATTACAGGGATTGATCGAGGAAGAAAAAGTGGATTCGTTCAACTTGCTAGTGTTCTTTCCATGTTGTGAGGAAGTGAGCAGTGAAATAACGAGAGAGGGTTCATTTGAAATACAAAGACTGGAGCTCCTGACAAAAGCTGTCACCGACGAGCTGAAGACAGAGGTGATGGATTCCATGAGAGGATTAGCCTCTCAAAGGGAAGCGTATGGAAAAAGTTATGCGAGTCGATTGGAAGGCAGTGACGGAAAGTCTGCTTAAATACAACTTCGGGGAAGAAGTAATGGATGCATTGTTCGAGAGATGCGAAGAAACACGGGTGAAGAGATTGAATAAATTTGAGGAATTTGAGGTGAAGGGAGGATATCTTGTCATGGTCCTCGAACGTAAGTGAAATAATGGACCATTTACAGGGTACCGATGAACGCTTAAATAATTTACAATTTTTTTTTTTTCAGAAGAAAAAAACGTTGTTATATATTAATATAAAACAGTACATATTCCAATACATCTCCAGCATGTAAATTAATACTGCGAGACAACCAACCATAGGCAGCCACAAGATGGCTACAACATCATAGAAAAATAATTTACAATTTAAATGAACACACTTATTAAGCGGATAGGAGTCCAAAGTAAATTTTCTTTTAATTCGAGCTTTTATTTTCTGGAATTTTGAAGGATTATTTATTTGGGTATTTTAAAATTTATGTTTATATTTTCAAATCTATTCCATATAATTCTTTATTATGTAAATTATTAAATAACAAATAACATTATATAACATAACTGTTTATTTTACTTGATAATTGAGTATTTTACTTCATACAATTATGAATTATGAATGCAGCATGCAAATTACTAAACAACAAATGACACCACTTCTAATTATAATACAGTCATTTGTTTGTTTTACATGATAATTGAGTATTTTACTTCATCCAATTATGAATGTAGCATGCAAATTACTAGACAACAAATGACACCACTTCGGTACAAGAATAACTATAGTATACTCATTAATATAAAAAAAATAATAATAATACTTATCATCATATATTATTTATATTTTCTAATATTGTTTTTTTATTATAAATCTATATTTTCTAATATTGTTTTTTTATTATAAATCTATATATTGTATTTTTTGTATTTTGTGTTTTTCTAATTTAATATGGAACATATGTATATGTATATATATTGTAATGTTTTGTCTATAAATATTTTGGTTTGGTCAAATTATATAAAATACTAATAGTTAGATTTGGTCATTAAAGTTTGGTTTTGAACCAAATCTTGATGTGATTATTTCTAAAGACATTTATCTACATTATAAATCATAAAAATCTTAAATTTAATAATAAAATCAATAATTAAAATAAATTGATTTAAATTCGATTAATAAAAAGACGTACCTAAAATGTTGTGTGAACTCTAATCCTCTTTTTTTTTTCTATATATATTCTTAGCATGGGTGAGAATATGCTTTAAGCACACATATGTATCAAAAATGGCTGAGGAAAATGCAATAAAAGGTTTTAACACGTAGGGCTTTGGTTTCTAGTGTTCAAGGCTAGACTCAAGGAGAGTTTTCAAGAGTGCATTAATTATGATTTCTATTTTTGCCATAGCTTCTAGGGTAGAGGTGGGGTTGCAATTTGATATTTTCATCTTTTATTATTTTATTTAAAATTAGTTATTTGATTACGACCTCGGTGAGGATAAGAAGTAACCAAATATCGTTTGGTAATGTACATCAATGTCATAGTAAAAATTCAATTACATAATTTATCATTATATAAGGTCCACGCTTGGGTTACAAAATCTTACATTACTTACTCAAACCAAGTAATATTTATGATATCTATTCAACTCCCATGATATTCATTACAAAAGCTTTTATGCATATTTATCTACTCTCAGTACCTTTGTTCATGTTTTGGGATCAATGCTAAGTCTAGGTGTACCAAACCGAGAGATCCCCTTTTCCTCCATTATTAAATCTAAAAATGTTATATATATATATATATATATATATATATATATATATATATATATATATATATTCTTGATTTTTAAAGCTATATTCTTTACTTATTGTACTCCATATAAATATTTTCCATTTACATATTAAAATAGAGGATAACTCTTTATCTCTTAAGGTGGTACATATCACCAATGCAACCCCTGTATTCATATACATTGTTATGAGGTTTCCTTTGGAATATTATGCACTCACCGAAGTGTTGGTAAGGCAGGGCTGGTATACATGTTATACACATGTAATTGACAGTATTTGCCTTGTCCATGATAGCTACCACATAGGAGAGAATCACATACGATAACATCACATGACTTGTATTCAGATACATTGTTATGAGGTTTCCTTTGGAATATTATGCACTTACCGAAGTGTTGGTAAGGCATGGCTCGTATACATGTTATACATATGTAATTGATCCTATTCGCCTTGTCCATGGAGGCTACCACATATGATAGCATCACGTGGGTATGGTTTGTGGATGGTTTGTGGCTTGGGGTCCACATTGCCTCCATGACCCCTAGCTAGCTAGTGTTTTCAACTGTGGAGATCTTATCTTGACTTATCAATGATGAAGGCTGATTAGGTTATCGTGAGGGTTACACCAGTTGTGAAATTAGCTCTGCAACTTCCTTTCAAACCATACTATAACCAAGGGGGGTTTTTACCCTTTTCTTGAAGGAATTATTGTCATTTTTTTTGGCTTCCCTTGGATAAACCATCTCGTTTAAATGCAATAACATGCATGATTTTGGCATCCTTGTGGTTTGCATTCTTGATAATTTTATCTTAGAATTTGTTTTTCTCTTTTTATTTCATTTTGAGGTTTAATTTGTCCTAGCGCCATCCTCAAATTACACTTTAACTAACACTCAATTGTTTTCCATAGGTGTCATAGCTCTATGTTGAGGGTTTTCTAGTCACGCCATCGAACTTTTACAGGGTTTTTCAGTTCAATTCCAACCAATCCAAGGGATTTTATTCTGGCTAGCTTCCTAATGGTGAATTTACTAGAAACCTAACCCAAATGTTGTTATTTTCAATGGTTTTAATTATTTATTTCTATGGCTTGATGATGAGGACTAAGTAATCTTTTTTCTTGTAGGAATACGATGACTCTGCTCTATATCCACTTGTATAGTTATTTGGATCCCTACTTCTTAATTCTTTCACTTTAATGATTGCTTTTGGAAATTTCAATAAGTTATTGTCAGGCCAGGAGGTAACTCCGCAAAACTGAATATGAATTAGATGAGGGTGTGTATGTACTTATACATGGAGGTGAGAGTATTAGGATTCATTTTTCAATGTCTCTTGGCCTTCCTTATTTACTATTTTACAATAATATACAATCTCACCCAATCCCTTAGGATTAGGTGTCAACATTTTCCCCTTTAATCTGAAGGGATGTTGGTGAGTCCAAGCATCATTCAGAATTTTTCAAACTTTTCTCTTCCAAGCACTTTGGTGAAGATGTCTGCAGTCTTCTCATTTGTGGAAAATGGACATAGATAAATAGTTTTGGCCTCAACATGATGTCAAATCATATGGTATTTTGTATTGATGTGCTTTGTTTGATCATGGAACTTTGGGTTATTGGCTAAATTTATTTGCAGAAGTGTTGTCGATCATGAGTGGATTTGAATGCATTTGTTTCATCTGCAAATCCTCTAGGATTTTCCTGAGCCACACAATTTCCTTTGTTGCTTTAGTTGCTGCCACATATTCTACCTCAGTTGTGGAATCTGCTGGTACTGACTGATTTTGTGATCTGAGATAGCTCCTAATCCAAGATTCATGGTGTAACCTGAAGTAGATATCCAAGTTTCTTTGTCCTCATCAAAGTTTGAATCAGAGTATCTGATATAGCTAAAGTCACCCACCTGTGTATATTTGAGTCCAAAGTGTTGAATCCCCTTCAAGTACTTCAGAACTCTTTTTGCAGGAGACCAATGTCCTTCACAAGGTTTTTGCATAAACTTGGAGAGGATTCCAACAACAAATGAGATGTCTCGTTATTTTGGGAATTAATACCCTAAAGGTCTTGGGTTGACAACCTTCACAGATCAGGGGCATGCCATTCAAGAAGGACTCACTTTAACCAACTTCTACACTAAAAACTCGATACTACTCGTTGTAGAACTTACCCAGAAGGCCCTTGATTAATGTAGATCCGGCGGGGTGCAAACCCCCTGCAACACTTTGTGCTCCGAAACCTATAAATCCACAAATAACGAACACAAAAACCTAGTTGTACAATATATATAGTTCCTAGATGTTAGTGAAATCCATGTATAATATCATGAAAACAATATGAAATGTTCAATTATTGATTATTACACATATATCATTAACACGTAAATCTCGGGAACAAGATGGCTCTTCTTATTATGAATGACACGTACAGTAATAAAAACGTGGAGAGATCACATGAATCCTCCCACGACCTTCGACCATACCGTCATCTGGATCTGTCCAGCCCTAGCCTCGCAAGAATTCTTCCAAGATGTGTGCACAATAGATGTCATATAGAGTGATGAACATCTCAAGGAAACAATGGTTTCCTGAATATACCTGGGAAGTGCAGGAGGCACGGGAACATAATACTTGAATGGGGCTCCAATAGAGTATAATATCTATATATTTTCTCCCTCCCTTAGGCCATACCTTTGAGGGCCTTTTATACTCCCTCAAATTATTTTTTGCAGTTAGGAGTAGTTGGGCCACGGGCTGGGGTGGTTGAATTACTGGAATAACCATCAAACCTGCCTCAAATATAAGGATTTTATATATTTTTTAATAATTAAAAAGGTATACGTGGATATCTGTGAATGGACTCGCATATATATGCGGAAAATTTTGGACAGAATCGCGTATGGGTTTTTAGATATTGGTTTTGAGAAAAATATTCAAGTCTGGAGGAAGGGGTGCACAAGGCCAAAGTGTAAATCATCAAGTATATGAAGTTGAGAAATAACACTATAACATATGCCCCCTAATATATGAGGTCATAAGGGGTACATGATGGCCGAAATGTGTTATGTGCATAGAAAGAACCTTGCAAGGACTAGAGAGGACTTCACTAGATTTAAGCCTGCCAAAAAGCCAGTGAGAGAAATTAGAGAGATAGCTCATGTCTGAGGCGGGCATACCCATGCTTAGTGAAATAAAAAACATGTCCGCATATGGAATATGTTAGCTCCCCATAATTTTCTAGATTGATTGAGATACAAATGGACAGGGTAACATCAAACCAAGATTTGGAATCCAAGGAAATAGCCTTCCTGGATCCAGAGAGGGATCTCTCTATTAGGTGCAAAGATGTGAACTTGTTTGCTGATTAGGGTTGACTTTAGGCTAGTTATGAAATATTGGGTTTGTTGATTGATTTTTGGTTGGGTATGATGCTTAGGTAGAACAAGGAAAACTTCAAGTCGTTGGGCAATGGAGTCTAACAAGGTCATGATAGGTTCATTAACGAGTTAGGGAGTATTGTAGGGAAAATATAGCTTGGTTGTTGGATCTTTGGGGTTTGAAGGATCATAAGATGGAAATTAATTTTGAGAAACAAAGTTTGACAAAGAGCAGTAAAGAATTATCTATCAAATACTTAAACAAGGAGATCTTTAAACACAGATAAGAAAAAGCTATAACTCATGAGGTAGGGAAAACAATTAAGCTCAATGAACAATACTTAAACTGATTAATATCCAAGATAAACATTCCAGTGAAACATAGAAAGCATAAGATCTTATCTAAGTTTAGTAAATTCACCTTCACAATTAGAAAACATTTAGGGTCACAAATAACTAAAATAAGAGAGGAGGGAACTCTTGAACATCTAAGATTATAGCTATGGAGATCTTTAAAACAATTAACCAAGAAAGTGCAAAGAGTATGATTTGAAACAAAACTTCTTTGACAAACCTAAGTAATGATGCTTTAAAGAGAGATTTCAAGAACATTACTTTAGCGACAACAAGTAAGAAGAGCTAACCATGAATCATGCTTGATACCTACTGTATTAAACCATTCAATAAATAAACAAACTTAGGAGATCTTAGAGAGAAAACAAGGATCCTCTAACATGTCCTAATAGAATAAAACATTAAGGCAGTGAAGAACAAACAGAGCTAAGGTGCCATCAGAAACATTTCTTAGTCTAAATTATTTATCCTACTGCAACATAGAAGGATGGAAACATAATGATAAGCTATAAAACATGAACAAAAGAAACACTTCACCATCAACTAGGCTCATGGATCCTTCAACCAATCCTCCTCCATCAACAAAAAACTTAGGGCATTCATAAGCTCCAAGATATCAAATTGTTTTCAACCTCCAAGTGACTATGTATTACTTCAAAATCAGTCATGAAATGCCAACCCAATACATAAGAGTCTCATGCTCTATTTATGGATCAAGTGAGGAGGTGGAAACCATAAGAGGCTTCCAGAAACCCTAATTCTGTCATAAATTTCATTTATGTGCTTAATGACCATGCAAGGCCCAAGACACATAATATCTAAGCTAATAAATGAAAAATAACATGATATAACTTCTCAATCAAATCTGGAGTGATTTGCCCAAGAAAATATTAAAACACCATTTTACCATTAATTTGTGTGTTTTTTTGTCATTTTGGCAAAAGACACTCCATTTTGCACACTGCCACTTTTGCAAAAAAATAGGCTGTTTTGCAACCAAGTTTTGGACCACTTCTCGATGTCGGATTTGGCCCCGTGATGACTCGTTGCAAAGCCTGAAGAGTCCAATTTCCAAAAATTCATGTGGTTTTCTGATCCAGCTCCTATAACCTAGTCAAAAATGAAAAAACCTTCAAACTATAATTTGCGCAGCGCCATGCCTAAAACAGAGGCAGAAAGGTGATTTTTGAGGTGTTTATTGACCTTTTGAGGGGTCAAAACTGCTCCAAATCTTCTGAAATTTTGTGTGGATGATGTGCAGGATAGGAAAAACAAAAAAAATGTCAAGATTTCCTCCTGAATATGCTCCAAATTTTTGTAGAGTGCCAGTGGCGCTGCACAAACTAGGCCAAAAATTCTCAAAAAAACAAAATTTTCTCCAAATTCCTTCAAAATTGGTGGAGACCTTCCTGAGATGTTTTTAGACAACTGTTGAGAAGCCTCAACCAAAATTCCAAGGCTTTTATGCTCATTTTCCTCTTTTAGGTTTTTTACCTCAAGGAGAGCCTCCTTGAGTTTGGCACAAGCAAGCCTGCTCTTCTTTGCGTAATTCTTGTTCATTTTCTTTTGGAGAGCAAGGCCTCTCTTGATATTCTTGAAAACCTTATGCTCACTTTTCTAATGCTGAATGATGTATTATACCATGCCAAATTCCCTCTCTGGCTCTTTGATTGTGCATCTTTGGTTTGAAGTAGCAACCTAGTGGCCATCTCCTTATCTTCATTGTCACTGTCTAGGTCAATGCATTTGGGATTTTGTATAGTTTTCTTGCATTTCTTGCCTTTATTGCCTTTGCCCATATTTTCCTTACCATTTTCAAGTCTTTGAGCTAATGTATATGACAAGGTCCCTTGACTTTTCGAGGTAGCAAACACTTTCCTTGACCCTCTTTGATATGTACAAGTAAGCAGAGTGATGGAGGTTTTGGTGGTGTCTTCATCATGGCTATGACCTTTGGTGTTGTCATCATCTCCTTACATTTACCATGATCTTCTTTACTAATTACATGCTTCTTTTTCTTACTTCCCTTTTGACCTTCAACACCCTCTTTATCTTCCTCAACATCTTCTTGGTCCTCACTTTGTTCATCTGCATCATCCCTTTTTTCACTTTGGGCTAACTCATTTGCATCACTATCATCACTGCCTCCCTTTGAATTATCACTCTCTTTGTCTTCACCACTGTTGTGCTCACTTTCCTCTTCTTCACCATCATTTCCTCCTTTATGTTTGGTCTCAAAGGCTTTTGACCTTTATCACCACCACTGCTGTTGTTAGCTCTTGACATGTTGATAGGAGATGCTAGTTTGAAAATTAGGGCTGATGAAACAAGGTCAAGATGACGATGGAGTCAACTTTGGAGAATGAGAGGTGTGGAGGCTAAGGCTCTTAGGGCTTAAGTGGCTTTGTAGCTAGAGGAGGTTTTATCATGAGAGCATGGTAACAGCTTAAAATCCATTACCCACCCATGTCATCAAGTTGGTCTAAGAATGATCATAAGAATAAGGTCCCTTTGTGTACATGACCTAGGGTTTTACCCCCTAGGGTTTTTAGCTCAACAACTAAAAAACCAAAATGAATTTGCAATTTTTCTTAGGGATCAAGAGAATATAACAATTACCAACTTTTTAGACTCTCTTCAACCTTGAAGGTGCCTCAGATGATAAGTTTAGGCATTAGGAAGGGATATTTTGAAATTTATCACCTTCCTAGGATTTGTGCAGTGCCAGGAAGTCTTGACTAGGCATTTTCATAGCGCTGGGCAGTCTTTCCCATGGATTTTTCACAGCGCCACTTGTTTGTGCAACACCCAAAAAGGGTCAACTTGCAGGCAGGCTTTGATGACCTTCTCGAAGTCAGATATGGGCCCGTGATAGCTCGATGGAAAGCGTGACTTGTCTAATTTCCCAAGATACCATTTTGTTCCTGTTTGGAGTTGATCTTCCTGGTCAAAGGTTGATTTTCCCAAGACTGGTCAAAAATTCCTAAATGATGGTTTAGAAATGCAGAGTGCTGTTGCAGACAACTTTTGGAGGCCTTCCTTAACTCCAAATTGAGCTCATGATAGCTCATTGGAAATATCTTCCAGTCTAGTTGTCGTTTGACCCATCAAGCAAGTCATTTGGACACTCCAGCTATGTGAAACCCTAATTTTCCAAAGGTCACTCCAGACGTGCATCAATTCTCCCGTGACACATGTATTTTTGACATTTCTCACAAACCATGACACCTGTGTAAAAAATGAAGGATTCTTCTATTTTGGGACTTGTTATGGAAAAAAACCTCTCTCACATTTTTCAAATTCATCTTTGTTTGGTCAGAAAAATTGTTTGAAGCAAAACTGGCCCTAGGTGATGGGAATGAGTTGGCTATAGGAAACCCTAGGTGGAAAGTGGAGGGAAGGAAAAGGAAGAAAACAGAGTAATGAGGCTATAGGTGGTAAAACAAGATGTATATGAGTGACACAAGCCCATAATGAGTTCTCCAAGAGTGGCAGGGTGACCATGGGATGGCAAAATGGTAGAATAGTGAAATTTTTTATGTAAGGATAATGAAGGCAGTGAGATTTCTAGAACTCAAAATGTTCATAAACTTTGTTTCTAGAAATATAGGGAAATTATTTATTCATCTACAACATGCAAAAATTACTGATGACTAACAATGGCTCCACTTGGGGAAGGAAACTCCTTTTTAGGAGGTTTCCAGAACATTCAGATCTCTAGCTTTTGAAGACCTGTGCCGTACTTGTACTTTGCAAATTTTCTTTCTTCATTTGCTGATGTCTTTTTGAAGCTATGATCTCATAATTTGAAAAGACATGTTTTCTTCAAACTCATCTCTACCTACCCATCATACTTGCCTAACATTTTATCTTCTTTGGGTGCATTTGAATTAGAAAATCCTTGACATTTTGTTTTTCTGAAAGAAAAACAAAGCTATCTACTTCTACCCTTATTACTTCCAAGAGTTTAGATTAAAATAATGAACTCTATTATTCTCTACCTAGTCTAATCATTTGTCAAGATTAAGTTTTTTGACAAATTTTATTCTTTATTCTACTGACATGAAATTCAAAACATGATCAAACCAGGATTAGGCAATCTGATTTTCCATGGGTTTGTGGCATAAGAACAAGCTGCACACAAATTTTATTTTTGTACAATGAGAAACTAGAAAACATGAGGGCCATGATTCAGAATTTGTCAAGCATCCCTATCTTTTCTCTTTGGTTCAGTTTTAAGCATGTGGAACCAATATCTTTCTTCCTAATCTATCTTTTGACAAGTCAAGTTTGAATGATTTGACCAACTATATTTTACTAACTTATCAACAATAAATTGAAAACATGTTTAG
The DNA here is from genome assembly GCA_034641835.2 of Pinus albicaulis. Classification (NCBI taxonomy): domain Eukaryota; kingdom Viridiplantae; phylum Streptophyta; class Pinopsida; order Pinales; family Pinaceae; genus Pinus; species Pinus albicaulis. The sequence continues at coordinate 9,769,457 of CM076583.1, read as the reverse complement.
CCATGATTAGGCTAGATGATTGAACAAGACTTCTTTATGAACCAGTAGTGGCATTTAATCTTGCACACTTTCAGTAGTTCTATTTTTTGGGTATGGGGCTTTACCTCTTTTGAAATCTGCCCTCTTTTTCTACCTTTCTTTTTTTTGTGTTTTTCTTTATTCTTTCCAAACAATCTAGAACAAAAAAGATGCTCACAAGGTTGAGATTATTTTGCATTCCTATATATCCTAATCTAACCTTTACATGATATACATTCATTTGGTGAACTCCCTTTTCCAATATAACCAATCAAGTAGATGATTCCATGACTGGTCTTGTTTTAGCTCTTTCAAAGTGCTGAATAAATCAAAAGGCTTCTTCCACCTCACTTGTTTTCGAACAGTAGTGCCTAAAATTTTTCTCACACTTTGCAACATACTGTTCTTGGTAGAACACACTCCTTCTTTATATTTCTCAATTAAAACAACAAATGGATCTTGGAATAATACCTGATCTAGAGGATTTAATACATAAGATTCATTCATGAATACTCCTTCTTCCACTTGGCTATGCTTGTGACTCTTTTGGGAAAGAAACTCCACCTCTTCTTCATGATCATCTGAACTCATAGACTCATCATATATTGCAATGTTATATTCTAGCAAACCTGTTGTATTCTGAATGAATGGGTTGAATTCTGTGAGAAGGCCATCATGTTGATGAGTAGGAGAACTCCTTGGCAGTAAGTCTTCTTGTGAAAGAAGTTCAACAAATCTTATGTGATTATCATTTTCCAAGTCTTCATCTACAATTTGAAATTCAATGGGACTTGGTGGCTACAATTCTGAAGCTGAGGAGGATTCTGTGTCCCAAATGATTTCCTCATCCCTTTCAAGAAAATGATTTTCATTAACAACTAGTTCAAGAAACTCATTTTCTTTCCCAACCTCATCATCAAAACTGAAAGACTGTTGATTTCCAATCACATGAAAATTATTTCTGAAGGACTGAAGTGAATTATAGAAAAGAGTCAGAGACTCCTTACTTACTTCTAAACTTTCAAGGATTTCCTCATCAGTGTCATAGGTGACCTATATTGGTTTTCAAGTTGATGATAGCAAACTTCATACCATAAATCAACTGTTGATTTCTCTGCGAGGTTAGTTTCTGTTTGGAGAACATCATCATTAGACTGATCAAAATTTTGAGAATCATCAACATAAACAACATCACAAATCAAACATATTGGATTATCAGTTTGTTCTTCTTTGAATTGATCTACAAGTTCACTTTCTGATTTATGGTAGATGGGATTGGTAGGAGAATGAATAGAAATGTCTTTTTCACATAAAGGCTTAGAAGTTGGCTACATGTATAGCATTTGATTTATTTCCTCTCCAGTTAAAAGAGGAGGCATTTTTATCTTTCTTTGGATATAATTAAAATAGTTCTCTCTCTCTTGTGAAGGCTGATTTTGAGGTTGAATGTCTTCTTGAGCCTTATTTAGAAGGGATGATAAATCATCACTTGTGCTTTCAGAGAGATCTTGTGGGTTTCTTTCTATTCCTTGATTGATTTATTCCTCAACCAACTCTTCTTGGATGTCATGATAGATGTCTTGAGAATGAAAATCATGAATTGCTACTAGGATATCTTCAGGATACAAATTATCTAAATCTACATCAGTATCTATAAGGTATTGTATGATATCCTGAGATTGGTCACAACAATTTTCAGCCAATGATAAGGATGGAGAGTTTTCTTTATAGTGCTCATAAAATGCCTTATGGAGATCTTTTAGGGAGAAAAAACTACTAGACCTGAGCCATTCATACCATTCCCTTGCTTTTCCTACTAATGTCAGCATGAACATTTTCATAAGACAGTCCTCATGCCATTCAACCTTTAACTTCCATACATGTATATGAAATTTGATGAGATGTAACAATGGGTCATTAGTCTTTTCATCTTGAAATGTAGGCAGGTTTTTGTCACAATTTATCTGAGGCATTTTGTGTGGGAATATTGGGATGTGGTCTCTATTAATTGGAGAATATCTTCTTTGCACACTTGGATTCATGTTTGTAAATCTGAAAGAGGTCACTGCATATTTTAAACCAGTCTAGAGTTCTATACCAGTGGATTCTTAAGGTCTATTGAGGGTTGTGGAGTCACCAGGTGGAAGGTTTCAACTTTTCTGCCCACCATCAACATGATTGGGATTGTTTAATGCGTTCACAAGGGAATCTGTGAGAACTAGTGGGGTTAACAGGGCTAATGAAGACCAGTGGAATCGCCAGGTGGAGGATGTTTAATGTCTTAAGGATGTACTTGTTGTCCACCATCAACAACTGAATACCAATCTAAGGATATTTTTAGGTCTTCTGAGATCTAAGGAATACTTAATTTTTCACTAACTCAGAAGGTCCCACCGTGATCACCATTATGTTAGCTCCCCGTAATTTGCTAGATTGATTGAGATACAAATGGATAGGGGTAACATAAAACCAAGCCTTGTAATCCAAGGACCTAGCCTTCCTAGATCCAAAGACGGATCTCTCTATTAGGTGCAAAGATGTGAATTTGTTTGCTGATTAGGGTTGAATTTAGGCTAGTTATGAAATATTGGGTTTGTTGATTGTTTTTTGGTAGGGTATGATGCTTAGATAGACTAGATAGAAACAAGTAAAACTTCAATTCATTGGGCAATGGAGTCTAACAAGGTCATGATAGGTTCATTAACGGATTAGGGAGTATTGTAGAGAAAATCTAGCTTAGTTGGTGGATCTTTGGGGTTTGAAGGATCATGAGATGGACATTAATTTTGAGAAACAAAGTTTGACAAAGAGCAGTAAATAATTCTCTATCATATACTTAAACAAGGAGATCTTTAAACACAGATAAGAAAAAGCTATAACTCATGAGGTAGGGCAAACCATTAAGCTCAATGAACAATACTTACACTGATCAATATCCAAGATAAACATTCCAGTGAAACATAAAAAGCATAAGAGCTTATCTAAGTTTAGTAAATTCACTTCAGAATTAGAAAACATTTAAGGTCACAAATAACTACAATGATAGAGGAGGGAACTCTTGAACATCTAAGATTATAGCTATGGAGATATTTAAAACAATTAACAAAGCAAGTGAAAAGAGTATGATTTGAAACAAAAATTCTTTGACAAACCTAAGTAATGATGCTTTAAAGAGAGATTTCTATAATAGTGCTTTAGTGGCAATAAGTAAGCGGAGCTAACCATGAATCATGCTTGATACGTATTGTATTAAACCATTAAGGAAATAAACAAACTTAGGAGATCTTAGAGAGAAAAGAAGGATACTCTAACATGCCCTAACAGAAGAAAACATTAAGGCAGTGAAGAACAAACAGAGCTAAGGTGCCATCAAAAACATTTCTTAGTCTAAATTCTTTGTCCTACTGCAACATAGAAAGATGGAAACACAATGATAAACTAGAAAACATGAAAAAAAGAAACACTTCACCATCAACTTGTTGGGTTTGTGTTATATTCTTTCCACGACTAATCATGCGTGGGTGGGTGACAGGGGGGGTGGTAGCCTCCCCTGTCAGGGTCTAGGGCAGCATCCTAGAAAATTTTGTTTAGTCCTTATTTTCTGGTGGGTGGATCTACCCATGGTTTTGTGCATGTGTTTACACATGGTTTGGGGGTATGATGGTTTTCGGCCCCTGGTATTTTGTAGATCCGGTCAAGGGAGCTACGGTTATGTTCTAATCGAGGGATAATGGATTGGGGTTTATGTATGCTTCAATAGGTATATATATATATATGTTGTAACACTAAAAGGAATATAATGAAAAATCAAGCTGGTCATCCCGATTTGGCATCCAGGGGAAAATCTTTATGTTTATCTGTTTTATGTTTTATGCTCTCGGTACTATTTATTTTCGGTCTTTAAGATTCGTTTGCATATAATTTCTGTATAGGGTTAAAACCTACATTTGGTATCATAGAAGTTTCGACTTCAAGGGGATGCCTTTGCTGCAAAGGGAGTTTTTATCATGCCTGAGGTAGACCCTATTCAGTGGGAGATCAGCGGGATCAATTCTTGCGGTGAAAGAAGGTGGTGAGAGGCGGGGAGATAGAGATCGAGAAATTCAATGGTCAGAGTTTTGAGTTGTAAAAGCTCAAGATGGAGGATTTGTTGGTGGAAAAATATTAGTGGATCATGGTAGATCTAGGTATTAAACCAACAACAATGTCAGATGAAGACTGGAAGAAGCTAGATCGGAAGGCAAAGAGCATAATACAGTTGTGTGGCTCAGATTTAGTATTGTTGAATGTATCTAAGGAAGCTACGGCAAAGACGTTGTGGGACAAGCTAGGGACTTTGTACCAATCTAAGTCTCTGGTGAATAAATTATTCCTTCATAAAAATCTATATAACCTGAGGATGAAGGATGGAGACTCGATGACATAGCATTTGACCGCCTTCAATACCGTGGTAAATCAGCTGTCATCTGTTGATATTAAAATCTCATATGAAGATAAGTGCATCAGTTTGTTGTGTTCTCTACCAGACTTGTGGGACAATCTGGTTATTGCATTAGGTAGCAATACAACTACCTTGAATTTTGATGACATTGTCTCAGCCTTGCTGTCAGAGGAAATGAGACGGAGAAATATGGAGGGTCAGAATGGAGATGCCTTATCTATACGAGGAAGGTTCCAAAATAGAAACAAGGATAAGGTTTCAAGTGGGAGATATAAATCTAGAGAGAGATCTAAATCTCTTGGAAATTTTGTAATGGTGTGCTGGAAATGCGGAAAGGAAGGGCACTACAAAAAGGATTATAGATCTAAAGCTCGTGAGAAAGGAAAGGGATCTGATGATGCCACTTCCGCAGAGGCAAAAACCACCTCGGATGAAGGTGGGGATGTGTATTTGGCTTCTTCTTCAAATACACATGTAGATCATGAGTAATGGTTGATTGAATCGGGTGCATCCTTTCACTTCACTCCCCATAGGGAGTGGTTCTACGAGTATGAGAAATATGATGGTGGTGATGTCTTCTTAGGTGATGATACGAAGGCCAGAATTGTCGGACGTGGAAAAGTCAAGCTGAAGCTGCAAGGTGGAAGCATTAGAACACTTCCTAGTGTTTTTCACATTCCGGCATTGGCCAGAAATCTGATTTCTATAAGCAATATGGATGATGCAGGTGTAAGAACAATGTTCGAGAAAGATACCTATAAGATGGTTCGGGGAGCACTAGTATTAATGTGGGGAGTTCAGATTGGAACTCTATACAAGCTTTAGGGAAGCATTGTTGTTGCTGGGTGCAACAGTTCTGTGGCTCCTGAAAGTGGAGCGGAAAGCCTAGCGGTCTCTGGAGAAAAGACCATGCTATGGCATCAAAGGCTTAGACATATTGGAGAGAAGGGCCTTCGGATACTGCATGGAAATGGTATGGTAGAAGGTATGTCTAATAGCTCTCTGGATTTCGATTTCTATGAACATTATCTATATGGGAAGCAGAATCGGGTGAGTTTTCCTTCTGGTGCTAAGAGGGCGAACAAGATATTAGAGCTTGTGCACAGTGATGTGTTTGGACCTGTGTCGGTTCCATCACTGGGTAAGTTTGTGTACTGTGTTTCATTCATAGATGACTTCTCAAGAAATACATGGATATATTTCTTGAGGAATAAATCTAAAGTCTTTGATAGATTTAAATAATTTAAGGCTCTGGTGGAAACCCAGACAGAGAAGAAGATAAAGGTACTATAGATAGATAATGGTGGGGAGTTCTACAAGAAGGAATTTGAAGATTTCTGTAAGAAGTGTGGTATAGCATGGTAGTAGAATACTCCACACACACCTCAACAAAATGGAGTTGCAGAAATAATGAACATAACGCTGATAGAAAAGTCAAGAAGCATGCTTAGTGGTACTAGGTTAGGACAAGGATTCTGGGCAAAGGCAGTGGAGACTGCATGTTACTTGGTTAACAGATCACCTTCATCAGCGTTAGAGGATAAGACTCCACATGAGGTATGGACTAGTAAGAGACACTCTCTTTCACATCTGAGGGTATTTGAATGTGATGCATATGTACATGTTCCCAAGGAGAAAAGGACCAAGTTGGATAATAAATATGAAAGGTGCATCTTTATTGGATATAAGGATGGTTTAAAGGGTTACAAGCTTTGGAACCCAGAAACAAGGAAGGTTGTGTACAAGCGAGATGTGGTGCTTAGAGAGGTGAAATATGTTGTTAAACATGAAGTCCTACCAAAAGAACCTGAGAATATAGAGTTTGAGCTAAAGGAGGATGAATTAGACTCTACAATAGAAGAAGACTCAGAAGAGGAAGAGCCCCAAAATCTAGCTGTGAGAAGATCAGCTCGGGAAAGAAGACAACCAAAAAGGTATAGTCCATCTGCTTTCTTTTAAAAATTTTCTTTAACTATAACTGATGATGATCCCATAACTGTCAAAGAGGCAGTAGATTCAGAGGATGGAAAACTCTGGAAGGAGGCCATAGTTGATGAAATGACATCCTTGCATAAAATTGAGGCATGGGATCTAGTGGACTTGTTGGCTGGAAGGAAGCCCATCAGGTGCAAATGGGTCTTTAAGAAAAAGATGAATGTAGAAGGCAAGGTAGAGAAATGCAAAGCTTGGTTGGTAGCAAAAGGTTATTCCCAAGTGTCGGGAATTGATTTTGGTGATATTTTTTCTCCTGTTGCCAAACTTACTTCTATTAGATTACTTTTATCTGTTGCTGCTGCATTTGATTTTGAGGTAGAACAGATGGATGTGAAGACAACATTTCTTCATGGGGATTTGGAAGAGGAGATCTACATGAAACAACCTAAAGGCTTTATGGTGAAGGGGAAGAAAGAACTAGTATGTAGGTTAAAGAAGTCTCTGTATGGGTTAAAATAGTCACCAAGGATGTGGTATCAGAAATTTGATACCTACATATGGGGACTTGGCTTCACCAGAAGCAAGGAGGATCACTGTGTTTATTTTAAATTAATTGGTGATCGTGTTATTTATTTAATCTTGTATGTGGATGATATGTTGTTGATCGGAAATTACAAAGAAATTATCCAAGATTTAAAGACCCAAATGTTCTCCAAATTCGACATGAAGGATCTTGGTGCTGCAAACTATATTTTGGGCATGGAAATTAAGAGAGATCAGGCAAAGAGGAAGCTCTAGTTAAACCAGAGGAAGTATGTCGGGACTATAATGTAGAGGTTCAATATGCAGGATAGTAAACTGGTGAATGTTCTGATTCCTGTAGGTAAAAAGCTGTCTTCTGAACAGTGTCCCAAGATACAAGAAGAAGAAGAGGATATGTCCCGTGTTCCATATGCAAGTGCAGTGGGTAGCCTAATGTATGCAATGGTCTGTACTAGACTAAACATTGCACATGCAGTGGGAGTATTGAGAAGGTTTATGTCAAACCCAGGGAAAGAGCATTGGACAGCAGTGAAGCGGGTTTTCAGATATTTACATGGAACTAGTGATTATGGCTTGTCATAATAGGGAAGATCAGGATTGGAAAGAGTGTTGGACATTCATGGTTTTGTTGATGCAAACTGGGCTAGAGATCTGGACCAAAGAATATCTACAAGTGGGTATGTTTTTAGCCTATTTGGAGGTGCAGTTATTTGGATGAGTAAAATACAGTCTTTAGTGTCTCTTTCAACTACAGAGGTTGAATACATAGTAGCCACTCATGCAAGCAAGGAAGCAGTTTGGTTGCAAAGATTGTGTTCAACTATGGGGTTGGTGCAGCAAGCTATAAGGATATATAGCCAAAGTGCAATTTTCTTTGCTAAGAACCCTGCTTATCATTCAAATACAAAGCACATTGATGTTCAATATCACTTTGTGAGAGATATGGTTGAGGCTAAAAGGGTGTTGCTGGTAAAGGTGGACAATTTGAAGAATGTTGCAGATGCATTGACAAAGTATGTGAGCACTCAAAAGTTCTCTTGGTGTAGAGAAACAATGGGTGTTGCAAAGCTGGGCTAATGACTTATCTATCCTCTGGCCCCCTGTGGAAAGAAAACAAAAAGTGGGAGAATATTTTGGTTTTGTGTTATATTCTTTCCATGACTAATCACGCACCCATGGTTTTGTGCATGGGTTTTCACATGGTTTTCAGCACCTGGTATTTTTTAGATCCGGTCAAGGGAACTACAGTTATGTTCTAATATAGGGTTAATGGATTGGGTTTTATGTATGATTTAGCATGTATATATATTTGTTGTAACACTAAAAGGAATGTAATGAAAAATCAAGCTGGTCATCCCGATTTGGGATCTAGGGGAAAATATATGTGTTTATCTGTTTTATGTTTTATGCTCTTGCTACTGTTTATTTTTTGTCTTTAAGATTCGTTTGCAGATTATTTCTATATAGGGTTAAAACCTACACAACCAGGCTCATGGATCTTGCAACCAATCGTACTCCATGAGCAAACAAATCACGACATTCATAAGCTCCAAGACATCAAATTGTTTTCAACATCTAAGGGACTATGTATTACTTCAAAATCAATTATCAAATGCCAAACTAATACATAAGAGCCTCATGCTCTATTTATGGATCAAGTGAGGAGGTGGAAACCATAAGAGGCTTCCAGAAACCCTAATTCTGCCATAAATTCCATTTATGTGCTTAATGGCCATGCAAGGCCCAAGACACCTAATATCTAAGATAATAAATGAAAAATAACACAATATAACTTCTCAATCAAATCTGGAGTGATTTTCCCAAGAAATATTAAAAAACCATTTTGCCATTAATTTGTGTGTTTTGTTGACTTTTTGGCAAATGACACTCCATTTGCGCAGTGCCACTTTTGGAAAAAATATGCTGTATTGCAACTAAGTTTTGGACCACTTCCCGATGTCGGATTTGGCCCCGTGACGGCTCGTTGGAAAGCCTGAAGAGTATTCTTTCCAAAAATGATTTTTTTTTTTTATCGAGCTCCTATAACTTAGAAAAAATGAAAAAACCCTTAGACTTTCATTTGCGCAGTGCCAGGCCTAAAAAAAAGGCATAAAGGTGATTTTTGAACTTTTGAGGGGTCAAAACTGCTCCAAATATTATGAAATTTGGTTTGGATGATGTTCAGGCTAGGAAAAACCCAAAAATTTCAATATTTCCTCCTAAATATGCTCTAGAATTTTGTAGAGCGCCAGTGGCGCTGCGCAAACTAGGCCAAAAATTCTCAAAAAACAAAATTTTCTCCAAATTCCTTCAAAATTGGTGGGGAACTTCCTTAGATGTTTTTAGACAACTTCTGAGAAGCCTCAACCAAAATTCCAAGGCTTTTATGCTCATTTTCCTCTTTTAGTTTTTTTACCTCAAGGAGAGCCTCCTTGAGTTTGGCACAAGCAAGCCTGCTCTTCTTTGCGTAATTCTTGTTCATTTTCTTTTGGAGAGCAAGGCCTCTCTTGATATTCTTGAAAACCTTATTCTCACTTTTGTAATTTTGAATGATGTATTATGCCATGCCAAATTCCCTCTCTGGCTCTTTGATTGTGCACCTTTGGTCTGAAGTAGCAACCTAGTGGCCATCTCCTTATGTTCATTGTCACTGTCTAGGTCAATGCATTTGGGATTTTGTGTAGTTTTCTTGCATTTCTTACCTTTCTTACCTTTTCCCATATTTTCCTTGCCATTTTCAAGTCTTTGAACTGATGTAGATGACAAGGTCCCTTGACTTTTGGAGGCAGCAAACACTTGCCATGACCCTCTTTGATATGTGCAAGTAAGCGGAGTGATGGAGGTTTTGGTGGTGTCTTCATCACGGCTATGACCTTTGGTGTTTTCATCATCTCCCTTACCTTTACCATGATATTCTATAGTGATTACATGCTGTGTTTGATTACTGCCCTTTTGACCTTCAACACCCTATTTATCTTCCTCAACATCTTCTTGGTCCTCACTTTGTTCATCTGCATCATCCCTTTTTGCACTCTGGGCCGACTCATTTGCATCACTATCATCATTGCCTCCCTCTGATTTATCACTGTATTTTTCTTCACCACTGTTGTGCTCACTTTCCTCTTCCTCACCATCATTTCCTCCTTTATGTTTGGTCTAAAAGGATTTTGACCTTTATCACCACCACTGCTGTTGTCAGCTCTTGACATGTTGACAGGAGATGCTGGTTTGCAAATTAGGGCTTGATGAAAGAAAGTCAAGATGATGATGGAGTAAATTTTGGATAATGATAGGTGTGGAGGCTAGGGCTGTTAGGGTTTAAGTGGCTTTGTAGCTTGAGGAGGGTTTATCATGAAAGTATGGTAACAACTTAAAATACCTTACCCACCCATGCCATCAAATTGGTCCAAGAAGGATTATAAGAACAAGGTCCCTTTGTGTGCATGATCTAGGGTTTTACCCCCTAGGTTTTTTAGCTCAACAACTAAAAAAACAAAATGAATTTGCAATTTTTCTTAGGGATCAGGAGAATATAACACTTACCAACTTTTTAGACTCTCTTCAACCTGGGAGGTGCCTCAGATGATAATTTTAGGAATTAGGAAGGGAGATTTTGAAATTTTTCACCTTCCTAGGATTTTTATAGTGCCAGACAGTCTTGCCTAGGCATTTGCGCAGCGCCGGGTAGTCCTGCCCATGGATTTTTCCTAGCGCCACTTGTTTGCGCAGTGCCCAAAAAGGGTAAACTTGTAGGCAGGTTTTTATGACCTTCCCAAAGTTTGATTTGGGCCCGTGATAGCTTGTTGGAAATATTTACTTGTGTAATTTCCAAATATATCATTTCTTTCCTGTTTGGAGTGGATTTTTCAGGTCAAAATTTTAGTTTACCAAGACTGGTCAAAAAATCCTGAATGATGGTGCAGAAATGCAGAGTGTTGTTGCAGACAACTTTTGGAGGCCTTCCTTAACTCCAAATTGAGCTCATGATATCTCATTGCAAATATATTCTAGTATTTTTGTTTTTTGACCCATAAAGAAAGTCATTTGGACACTGCCTCTTTGAGAAAACCCAATTTTTCCAAGGTCACTCCAGAAGTGCATCAATTCTCCCATGACCCCTGTATTTTTGAAATTTCTCCCAAACCATGATACCTGTGTAAAACATGAAGAAGGGTTTTCTTCTTGGACATGTTTTAGACAAACACATCTCTCACTTTTGTCAAATTCATCTATTTTTGGTTAGAAACATGGTTTGAAGCAAAACTGGCCTTAGGTGATGGGAATGAGTTGGCTATAGGAAACCCTAGGTCGAAAGTGGAGGGATGGGAAAGGGAAAAAACAGAGTAATGAGGCTATAGGTGGTAAAAAAAGATGTATATGAGTGGCACAAGCCCATAATTAGTTCTCCAAGAGTGACAGGGTGACCATGGGTTAGAAAAATGGTAAAATAGTGAAAATTTTTATCTAAGGATAATGAAGGCAATGAGATTTCTAGAACTCACAATGTTCATGAACTTTCTTTCTAGAAATTTGGGGAAATAATTTATTCATGTAAAACATGAAAAAATTACTGATGAATAACAGAATATAGAGCGGATCCAAAATGTATACAAGTATAGTTGACAAAATGTAAAGTACATAATGAATCATTTGATCATTGATCATTGCTTTAAAGTACAAGTCAAAATCAGGTCCAAGTATCACTTATAGAAGATTGATCAATGATGCTGCAATAGATATCTGATCATAAGAGTCACAACTGAATCTCCAAGTACCAAATCATAAGTGGTGTAACAAATGGTACAACACGCAACTCAGGAGCCAACATATAAGATGCTACTGTGGTGAAACTACAACATATAAGCGTGCACGACATCACTGGAAGAAAACTGAAGAAGCTATCTAAGTGAACCGAATCATGCTAATGCAAACCCAAGGTCTTCACCGATCACCATGGCACAATTCTATACAATGGGAATAAATGAGCTGAAGTCGACCAGATGATAAATCGTTTGATTACCGGTCATTAACGTATACCGTTAACAAATGCGAGAAAACCCACCGATAATGATAATGAGCGTCAAGGTGCCCCAGTACAATCCAACAAGTGCGAATAAATGAGTCGAAGTCAAACACTTGAAAGGATCCACCAATCAAGAGGAAATGATGTATCGTCACTGTCGATGGCGAAGAATCTGCCACTGATGACTGCAAACCCTAAGGTACTGACAAAAGGACTCTAGATATTATTCCCAGAGCAATGAGTTGGAGTCGATAGGAAAATATCTACTGGAAGGAAGGCATTAAGGCATCCAACATTATTACAGCGTGAGTGTAACCCGCAGGCCAAAATTTTGAAAGAATCAGATGAAGTAGAGTGAAGTAACCAACCCAAAGTACATTTGCGACATGCACAAGATGAAGCTAGCGCACGATAGAAACCCTCTAAACCAACTAATAATGAAAGCTGAAAAATATTTGAGATATCCACTGATAGGGTCAAATGGAAATCAAGGTACTGCACGAATCCCAGGTGTGATAATGTAGGCTGATGTTGAACACAAGGGAAACCACTTAGTCAAAGAGCCATGATGATGATCAAATGCTGAGCACAAGGTCACCTATCAATGATGTAAATAGGGCTAGGGTGCAACTTTAGGTTTTCTCTCAGAGCAATATGTCGTAGTCGATAAGATACAAACCTACCAGAAATAAGTCAATGGAGAACTTTTCAAACTAGCACGAGCATAGGACCGAATATATGATGTGATAGAATAAGACATGAACAAGACCGGGAAGGCTGACTGAAAAATGAGTCAAGAGACACTGCAGATAGGCCCACTCAGGTTAACTTCCTTTGAAAAAAAGCACAACTCATATTGACTATGGCAACAGATGATAACTTTGTATAAGTTTGTCATGCAGGAGGCACGAACAAACTCTCCATATGATTGGAAGAGATGACCAACCAGGGGAGATTTGACACATGTAACAAGGTTATGGTTTCTCCTAAGTCAAAACTAAAACCATCCCAAGTGAAGGAAGGACATAGTTATTTGTTCTTTGTTCAAGGGCGACAAAACTAACACTGTAGCTACCATCAAAATATGAAGTAATATCCCATTCCTGCTCTTTTTCACATGCTAATTTTTTTTTTTGTCTCTTTCATATTCAAAGCTTGAAAAAGAATAAAATAATGTTATAGTACAATGGATAGAGCGATTATCATAAAACAGATGCACTAGTTCCGGGGATAGGAACAATCCTATGCGCAATGCAAGGAGGTGGAATCTGGTCAATGATACTCAAAGGAATGTTCCATCCATGGGTGATAAGGTGTCAAGTCGCGGTAGCTAAGTGATTACATGGTCAACTTGTATAGAAAGTTAAGGTCAAAATATGGATTAAAAATTGAGTCCAAATGAAGTTGGCTAAAGACCAAGATCAACAAGTAGTCAATATGCAATGCAGTAATACAACTCGACAACCAACAAAAGGGAGCCTTTAGGGTAATGGCTAGAAAAATGGTAGTGAAGAAGAAAAAGAATGCAGATTCAACGTATATGTCATGGCAGAACTAAAGAGGACTCTGGAGCCTACATGTATTGCAGCATGGGTGACAAATGCTAACGAGGAACTAACTAGGAAGCCCATATAAATGAAGGCTCTACCACCATGTCATGATTAAAAAATCAACGAGTGAAATGGGTTAAATACTGATGATGAGATGGGAATGACCGTATGGAAAGTGATCAAAATAGAGGCTACTATGCATAATGCAATGGAAAGTGGATTCCCTAACCTATATGCCAGTTCAAAATCATATACCTGCCATGACATGTTAGTAGTCATGGATCCGAAGAAACTAGAAAAAATCTCAACTCTAATAAAATGTCCTTGAAAGAATACCTTTCCCAAAACTTACAAGCAACATGGTTATACAACTTGAGACAGATTTGAAAAATAAGCATAAAGAAATTTGGCAAAATAATTTCAAATTCTGGGTATAAATAGACCATTTACCTCATATTTGGATCATTTTCACATTGCAGAAGTGGAGCAGCAACTTTTGGAGCAAAAATTCCCCTTCTTAGAACAAGAGCAATTAGCCATCAAATTGCACCGAAATAGTCAGGTAGGCTCCTAATTTATATTTTCCATCAATTTCATTCCATTTTAAGAGAAAAATTTAGAAATTTGACCATAGAAAACCTTTATTTTGATGAAACACTCTGTGCATATGCGGGTTTGTTTGGAAGAACCTGCGTATGATACGTGACTATGTATAAAGGAAGTTGCGTATGCACAGACTGAAAATTTAAAATATGAACCTAATGAATGAATTGATGAGTTTTTGTAGGATGTCCATAAGTTGGAGGGAGCATGAGCATATTACCATTGATAATGAAGTAATGCAGGATCAAAATTCACTCGATATCCTTCGAAATTGCGAATTGTTCAAATTCTTCAAAATGCCAAATATGAAGAGTAATGTTCGATTTCTCCAAATGTTGGTAGATCACTGGGAACTAGAGGAAGACTGCTTCATGATAGATCAAATTCCTATACGCATAGAGGTGGAAGACATATACTTCATTACTGGACTGTCATGGAGAGGAGATCCAGTAGATTTGCACAGAAAGCCTTTGGGAGGGCTTACTGTGGAAATCTACATCCAAGCATATTGCATAGAGGGGTCTCAAAAATTAGGGAATCAGATTGAAATCAAATATTTGAAAGAATTATACATGAAAATTATCCTTTTTACCATCGGCAGGGTAGCAGGATCTACTTCCCTACATCAGACATCTAGGACTCAGATGAGTATTGTGGTAGACTGCTTGATTCACATCTTTGATTGGTGCATAGATTTGTTGAGCAACATGAAGAGACAATTGTCTTTGATACGGAAGGTTAAAACTAAAAATTTTGGATATGGAACCATCTTACTAACATTATTCTTTGAGAGGATTCCAGGGCTTTGACCCAAAGTTATCTCTACCATCAGTAGCCCTGGGGATCCAAGAATAGCCTGGTGGGATGACCTGCTGAAAAGATTGGGGGGAAGTGAAGTTCCCCGGACCACATGGGATGACAAGTTCTTCCAATGGTAGGAGGAACAAGTTATCGTTGTGGAGGATTATCCCTATGATGGGATGGATTTTCATGGTGATCCAGATCTAGTCCTTCCACCCGGTGCAGCATGGGGTGCAATCGGTGAGATTGTTATTTTTTATTTTTGATAATATGATTTTTTTATTTTTTTTTTCAAAATATGAAAATGAGAAAATATTTTTTAATTGGACTCAAATGACTTACAAGATTATGATGATCATGATGCAGTTATGGGACTAGTCATACCTGAAGGATACCCAAGGCATAAGTGCCACAGAGGTGAGGCGGATGCTGAAGACCCGAGTAGGACCCTCCATGCTGTTTAGAGGAAGTTGGAGAGTTTGACTCACCAAGTGCCTATGTCTGCAATAAAGGACTTACCAGAGGTTATCCAGAGATGGGTAGTTGGAGTACCATGAGACTGGGTGTGGTTATTCCACCATGTAGCAACTGCTACAGTGTTTTATAGCAACACGAATATTGGGCAGGGACCACAGGATTATATATGTAGATTTTACCGGATGACTATAATTTATTTTTGATACTGAACATGATAGGGCTTAAGCTCAAATTTTGTAGGATATATGGGTCTAGATTTTATATATTTTTGAACACTCTGATGATATATATATATATACAGTGATTTATGTGATGCGATGACTCAAATGTATGAAAAATAAATGATGTATTTGATATATTGATTAAAATGTTGAATGATGAATATGACAATCAATTTCTTGATTATCCAGTAAGTCTGCCATCCAATTATCAGCTCAAGGAATATGAATGAATGTTATGAACTGAAATTATCTTTGTAACAAATGAACCCTAAAAAAAAGTCGGTGCAAAAATGGGTCTCGAACCCGGTATGTGTTGTTTGACTGTGAAACCACTAGTTGGGAGTCCAAGAACACTACTAACGAATCAACACTTGAAGATATTTCTTCTGAGAGTAGATAAACCACTGCAGTGTATTCTATTACATTGTTTGAAGTAGGACCAATGTAGAAACCTCTTGAAACCAACAACTAACCAGATGGATAATGAAGTAGCCAAGCCGCGGAAGCCAAGTTTCGGGTATGTCTACTAGCACCATTAGCGAAACCAAAATGACTCATGACATCCAACACAACCTGCCAAAGGAGATCAAATGCATCATAATCACATCAAAAACCAAAAACTCAGATATGTACAAAAAAAAAAATATATACAAAAGCAAGATGCTAGGCCAAACCCTAGGCATAGTACTTTTCAAATAGAGCCCATTTGTGGGCTCTGCCAACTCATTTCCGTCAAAATCAACCAAGACATAAGCTCCTTTTTTTAGGACCTTTTTAACGATGAAGGGGACATACCACATAGATTTAAACTTGCCTACTCCTAGGGCATCCTTATCTTGTGCATAAACCAAGACAAGGTCTCCTTCGAAGAAAACCCTAGGTTTGACTGCTTTATCGTACTGAACCTTAATCTGTATCTTATGTGCCTCATTCATCATGGCGACATCCCGACACTGCTCATAGAGATGTTCCAGGTGAAGGAGGCATTCTTCAAGAATGGAGGTGTCAGGAACAAGCTCTATAGCTAACTTAAGAGAAGGAATTTCACATTCAATGGGAAAGATAGATTCCAACCCGTAAGCTAATTGAAATGGAGCAAAAATAGTTGCAGTTTTAGCTGACATCTGGTATGCCCAAAGCACAGGATACAACATAATGTGCCAATTGGATCGAGCTTTATCAATTGTCTATTGAAGAATGGTCTTCAAGGATTTTTTTACGGCTTCCACCTGCCCATTGGCTTGAGAATAATATGGAGATGAGTTCTCCTGCCAAAAACCTAATTTTAGAGCCAATTTAGCCATCACGTTGTTCTTAAAATGACTGCCATGATCAGTGACAATCTCTTTGGGAATACCAAAGCGAGAAATGACTTGATTGAAGAGGAAAAGAGCTGTTATCTGACCATCATTTCCAAAAGTAGGCATAGCCTCAATGCACTTCGTAAAGTAGTCTATGGCTACAATAATGTACTTGTGACCTTTAGCTGATGGCGGGTTAAAAGTAGCATAATAAATACCCCACTTTGTAAAGGGGCCGACAGTGATGACAAGAAAGAGCGGAGCTGGATGAGCATGCATCTTCTGAGTACAAAACTGACATGGATGACACTTTTTGATCGCTTCGATACAATCTTTGAAAATTGAAGGCCAAACATATCCTACACGCAGAATTTTTTGGGCTTAGCAAGCCCAGATACATGACCACCACAAGCTCCACTGTGGCAATCATTCAACACAACCTCAGCTTCCTCGAGAGTTAAGCACCGCCTAAGGATTGAATCAACCCCATGATGATATAAAGTGTCACCAATGATTAAGTAACTTTTATCTAGCTGACGTAACTTACGACACTCATCTTTCGAAAAAGTCGAGGGAAACTTCGCAGTCTAGAGATATACTATGAGATCCCCATACCAAGTATCGTGTGAAGAAATGAGAAAAAGATGCTCATCTGGGAAGGATTCATCATATACCATATCTTCTCCTCAGGGAAACTCAGAAGTCAATTCCAAAAAAGCCAATGCTTTCTTGGACTTGCCAGACCTAAACTCAAGATCAAATTCCTACAAAATCACAATCCATCAATTGTATTTGCCCCCAATCACTCACCTATTGAGAACAAATTGAAATGGATTGACTGCTGCAAAAACATAGGCTTTTCGAAGAAAAATATAATTTCTGAGCCACTGCACATCATGGACAGGTGCCAAAGCAAGATTTTCTATTGAAGAGTACCAGAGTTTAGGTCCTACCAGGTCTCGACTAAGGTAGTAAATAACATGCTTTGAAATGGCATTGTCTTCCTGAACCAAAACCATACCATTGGTATATTCTACTGCAATGAGATACAAAAGGAAATCTCTGCTATAATCAGGTGGACTTAGTAAAGGTGCAGAGGTCAATGCCTTTTTCAAAGCATCGAAGGAGCATTGAGCAAAGTTATCCAAAAAAAAAGGAACTCCTTTCTTTAATAATCGCATAAACCCTTTCGTAATATCGACATAATTTACGATAAATCTTCACAGAAAATTAGCTTTTCCTTGTAGACTTTGAAGTTGACGAATTGAAGACAGGGGAGGCAATTGAAGTATTGCCTCAACCTTGAAGGGATCTACCTGAATCCCTTCCATAGACAAAATAAATCCCAACAACTGATCGGATGTGACCACGAAAACACACTTTTTTCGGATTCAACCGGATTTTATAATACCGACATCATTCAAATACTTTATGGAGGTGAGAAGGATGATTAATTCTCTTATGAGAACAAGCAGCTAAATCATCCAAATATTCCTCGATGATATGCTTGATGTCATGGAAGGCATAGGACATAGCCCACTGAAAAGCAGCTCTAGCATTTTTAAGGCCTAAAGGCATCTTCTTGTAAGAAAAGGTACCCCAGGGACAAATAAATGCAGTCTTATACTGATCTTTAGGATGGATAGTAATCTGATTATATCCATAGAAACTATCCATGAAGGAGAAAATCTCATTTCCCGCACACTCATCGATAATCTGATCTATAAAAGGTGTGGGGTAGTTATCTTTAGGACATGATTTATTTAGGTCCCTCAAATCAATGCAAACTTGAATTGTTCCTCGTTTCTTGTCCACAGGAACTAGATTTGAAACCCATTCTGTCAAAGGAACAGGATAAATGAACCCCTCCTTAAACAGCTTCTCCACCTCAGCTTTGATAGCGGTTGTCTTCCTAGGGTTGATCGGATGAATATTTTGCTTAATATGCTTAGTGTTTTTGTATGTACCTTGATCTCATGATGGAAAATATATGGATCAATACTCGACATTTCCTCATAAGACCAAGTGAACACATCCCTAAACTCTCGAAAGAGATCGGTATAAATTTGAACCTCTTCAGGGGAACATTCAGCTTCGATGAAAATTTTCTCGATAACGTTGGGATTTCTAGAAATGTTCACCGGGATAGTAGGTGAAAACACATCCATGTTCCCTTCAGAAAAAGCCTGTGTTGGCGCTAAAGGATTCAGGACTGGGTGAACAAAACCAGAAGACTAAGGGCTAGGAAAACTTGATTCAATTTCACTCAAATTTGGTAGAAAGTAAGACCAATGATGCAAATCATCCCACGGTCTCCCTACACCTGTCATTGCTTCCAGGATGGCCTCTTCAGATGGAAGAGTGGTATCAAGACAATCCTGGGTTGAGGATGAACTAAGAGTCCAAGCTGGAGCCACATCTCCATCCAATTCCTCTGGTGAAAGAGAATTTGGGATGGATTCTGTAGAGTCAACAATAGATTTATAAGCAATCTCGGCTACAAACATTGGAAATTCCACTCCACCCACTTGACCTTCTGCTAATGTGGAAGTAGGAGAAGGTAAGGTCCAAGGGTCCGAAAAATAATGAGTTCTAAAAAAATCTCTTCGAGTGGGAGCCCTAGAGGATGAAATTGCATTAATAGGAACCGAGAGAGGTGGAAGATCAAAAGTACCCATCAAAGAAGAATACATTCCAACCCACAAATTCTCAACAGGTGCCTTGGTATTATCCACCAAAGGAACATCTGAGTCAGAAGATGCATTTTGATCTATAAGAGAACAATCCAGTTGGTCAACTGTGACGATTCTCACTTCATGAGGGAAACAAATAATACAAAATAAAGAGGATGCAATGGCATCCATGTCATAGATCCAGTTTCACTCTAACAAAAGGTTGTAGTTTAAGCTTGCATCAACTATCTCAATTTCAATATCAACATTTTTTCCCCCAAAACAGATGGGCAAAGCCAAAAAAATACCATGC
The DNA here is from genome assembly GCA_034641835.2 of Pinus albicaulis. Classification (NCBI taxonomy): domain Eukaryota; kingdom Viridiplantae; phylum Streptophyta; class Pinopsida; order Pinales; family Pinaceae; genus Pinus; species Pinus albicaulis. Next base: position 9,749,559 of record CM076583.1, on the reverse strand, counting down.
GGCCTGTGAGAATGATCTTCAAGCACAGTCAGAAGAGTAGCTGAAGGAATAGCCGCGGGAGATCCAATAGCCTCTCATCATGCAAGAGACATTACACACGTGGAAGCACCTTCATAAACGACCGTTCGAAAGATATTACATTTTCGATAACTCAATCTAATATTGAAAGCCATATGATGAGGGAGTCTCTTTTTAAAATTAGACATATCAAAGGTAATCATAAGAGAGTTTTTTGGATCTACAGCCCCAATAGCGGTGAGAAAAGCACTTCGCTGAGCAGGACAAGACTGGAGCACCTCTAGTGCAGACATAGCATAAGGACTCTGGGCTAGATCTTCTACAATGGAGTAGTTTTGAGAAGCCTTGGAAATTGGATTAATCATTGTGCGTTTCGAAGATGCCTTCCACATCCGAGGTATAGGCTCAACAGTAGGCTTCATAATATGAAGTGGTTCAACACTATCAAGAGTACCCTTAGCTTTTGAAGACTTAGCTTTGCCATAATCATGAGATCTCGTAGCGATATCTGTGTGAGCACTCATCATATATATGTTTGAAGAACTTTCCCCTTCCTGGCTGTCGCCAGCGGCAGCCCCAGTATTTTGATTTACACAAGCAATCAATTGTTGCCCTTGGGGAAAAGTGTTTGTTAGTACAACCTGGGAACTAGAAGAACCTTGTTGAGCTAACAAGTGCTACGCATCCTGAATTGTAGGGAAAAGGTGCATAATATGGTCTCCAGTGCATAATTTGCATGGAAAATTTACTTTCCTCTTATTTTCCTTTTGACCCTCGCCAACATTGTCATTGGTTTTGTTCGCATTCCCCTTCCCATCATTGCTTTTCTTTTTGTTATTTCGTCCTTTCTTCTTCCCATCAGATTTTTGGTTTCCTTTAGGGTTAGAATTCTAGACGACATTAATTGCCAAGGACTGAGAAGAAGTAGACACTGAAGGTACAGCTTGACCAGAAGAAGTAGATTGAATAGACAACTGCTGCAATTGACTAAGCAGGTTAGCTGCACCGCTATCGATCGACCTAATAATCCCATCACCATGAGGACTGGGTTTAGTTTTGGATAAGTCTAATTTTGAGTGAGGAACATCTGAAAATATTTTATTGAGGACCCGAGACTAAGAATAAATCAATTCCAATTGCTGAGCCCTAAAAATAGCCTACTCTTTGAAAAATACCCCTCACAGGGATACATATTTAGAAATATCTGGTTGCAAATACTTCAAAAACAATTCTAGAAGGAATTCATTCAGAATATGGGCTTTAATGATCCTCTTCCTTCTGCGCCATTCCTGAATATGATCAGAAATGTGAGTTGCCTTATCCTGTTGAAAATTAGCTAGGAGGTAAATTTCGGTGTCATAACAAACATGAAACTGAAAGTGGTTAAGAACATAGTAGCCAAATCTCCAAAAGTGGAAAAAATTCCCCCAGTTAATTCAATATACCACTTGGCATCATTTCCAGTTAAGGTGCGTTGAAATAACATCAGCCTAATCGAATCGTCAATCAAGGAGTTGGATGAGCACCATAAATGCAAAGTGGTGACCTGACCTACTGGATCCTTTCCATTCTTCCCTTAAAACTTTGGAATGTCTTAGGTGAGTTTGGTGGGGACTTGAGGCCATCCAAAACTATATCGAATCGGATCGTTAGTCAATTTCAAAAAATCTGGCAAGTTTAATGTTTCCAGAACTTGTAACCAAGGAGGAGCTTGGGAATTCCATCCTCCAAAGGAAGGATTCCCAATGTTCAAAAAATAATGCCCTAGATTCGTTGAGGCACTAGGGTGCCAAAATTTGTTCGTAGAGAATGCTGGGCCATAGCAAAATCCTTGTGATCTAGCATTTGGAGAAGGACCCCCCCCAAACATAGAGTTACTGTAAACAGGACCATTTTCCCCCACCCAAGTAGTGAATGGAGAGGAAACCCCTTGGTAAGGGTTCCAAGCATTTGCAAACGGGGAAAAGGCCTATGAAGTACTTGATTAAGGGAAAGGAACACTCCCTTGCTGATCAACGAGAAAATGATTCCCCACTCCCATCAGCGTAAAAATAGGGTTCCAACCTGTAAAGGTATTAGAACTTTGGCGTCCAGACCATGAATTGAAACCTTGGGTCTGAGAAGCAAAAGGTGAATATCCTAAGGAAGAGGTCGAATGAGGTATATGCCCACTCCCAAAGGGGAACCCGTGAAAAGAAGTTGATCCACTAGCCATAGAAGACATGGGTGTAGATGCAGCTGAAGCAACAGAAAAGGAGAAAGAAGGAATCCCATTAGTGGGCATCCCAAAGGAAAAGGGACTAGATTGTGAAGCATGTGCCTGGGTGTGACCAGAGCCAAACACATCAGTACTAGAAGTGACCGTAGATACAACAATAGTGCCCCCTACTTCTACCGAAAGAGGGGTATGAACACTTGCAACACTCATAGCCGAAGCTGTGTTCCCAGTGGTGGCCATGGAATGGTGCAAATATGAAGGATAAGACTTGCGGGTCTCTGAGACTCGGGTCCGATGTACTGAATGATTAAAGGATGATCAGCAGGAAGAGGAGATGGAAGAGACTTAGCAGGTTGAGGAACTTCTTATAATTCTACCTCTTCTAGAGGAAATAAGACTCTTGAGATGAGTGATGCACTCCTCTCTGAACTGACACCAACACCAGAACCACCCAAAGAAACAACAAGCCCTAATGGAGGATCTTTCTCTACTGCGTCTGAAACCACTGGGTGAAACTAACCCTCCAAATTACTCCGACACCTTCTTGAAGAAGGCTCGGCACTCACGGGAGATAACCCACGTAGCCTCTCGATCGACGAGGCGATCGGTCAGCCACTTTAAGAGATTTATATTAGACTCAAAAAATATGTGAAGCTAAGAAATCTAGGAGCAAAGAGCACTCTCTAAAAATTTCCTAAGATCCAGCCAAACAAGCCACTCTCAACTATTTTTGCTCTAGGTAATTACGACCGGACACCAAAATACAAGAAAGTGAAATAAGAGGACGTCTCGAAAGTATTCTGGAGTAATTACGACCCAGATCCACTAGCGAAGGTAACAGAAACAGTTACGCTGACCTCCTAACAACAACCTTTGCTGGTGCAAGTACCCAAGCTTCGCAAGGGAACCCTCCAGAAGTACTGATGGAAGTGATGCAACATCTGCTTCAGGTACCTCGAGTATTCTCCCCTCGTAGTCACCTCTGTGATTCCTAGGATAGGAAACTATGGGCACCAATCCATATCGGTAGCTGAGCAGAATGGTCTTAGGTCAAGATTCAACAAATAAGAGAGGGGGTATCTCCCTTATTTTCTTGCACTATCCCTCACACTTGACTCTCTGGAGGAGAGCTTTCCCGGTCCACTTAACGGTGTTGGATTTTGCTCATTAATAAACTTCTATGTTTAATAGTTTGAGCAGCCTTAGAGAGTTAACTCTCCACTCACCTAATCCAAGCCCCTACAACCTAGCTAGTTGGTGTATGATTAATGACAATAATACAAAAACTACTAGTTTTTTTTAATTATATCGCTTATTTTATATGGGTTGTTGTTTAAGTCAGAGGTGCACGGAAGTGAAACTGATGGTGTTTGTAAGACATAGAAGAAACCAATGAAAACCAAACTATATGCAAATGTAATGATTTCCTTTCGATGAAGAGTGGTTTCTACTCAGGTTCTATGAAACTAACAACAAAAATTTGTTTTCTTTTCAGTCACTCACAACTCAGAAATTTATGAAAAAGACTACAAAAATGCTTGAATGCACTTAAATACAAACTACCAATGGAATGCAAATTCTAAGATGCTATTTCTAAAGAAGAAAAAGGGAAGTCTCTAGGGAAACTACAATTTTAACCACTTTTTTGACAGTCAACAAGGCTAGTTCCAAATTAGAACTCCTGTGTATTAAAACGTCAAAAATCACTTGATATAAAAGAGGAAAATCAAAGACATACTTCCTTCCAAATCAATCCACAAACCGAAGACTAGAAACTTGACCAAAAATCTTCAAAAGATGAAAAAGAAACCATAAACAAAGAAAAAAGAAAAAATCAATAGAAAACGCAAAATGTTTTTTGGGCTTTTCAACTTATCAAAGAAAGAAAAGAGATTTCAATAAGACAAGTAAAACTATCTAGAAACTGAATCAGAGCAGACACGAATTCCAATCGAAGGCTTCAAAGTACTCAAGCCAACCATGCAACGTTTCATAGCAGGGCTTATGTGAGCAAAAAGAAGAAATAAACTCAATCTTTCAACTTAGTGAGATAGCATAATCTTGCAGTGAACAACAACTCTAAAAAAAATCAACAAATATATTTTAAAAATCACAACAAGACATGTCTACGAAATCAAGAAAAACAAGTATACCAAGGGGGCAATATTGAATGTGAAGAAAAGCATAAGGCCAAGAAGAGAAAACGAGTAAGAACTGGCTGTTCTGAATGTTCAGGACATGCAAGAATCTCCAAGGAAAGTTCTTGGTGCTCAAGTCGCAATTGATGATACAGAAAAAAAGGATTTCACCAAATGGCTATGCTTTCATTCAAGCAAGAGAGAAATAGATAAAAATCCACTTCAAGCACAGTCCAGAGGTCTTCGAGATGGTATAGGAACAACTCAACATAGACAGACAAGACCATAGGGGCTAGAAACTAAAAATTTCAAATTTTCCTAGGCATATGTGCTTTTTCAGAAGGAAACAAGCATGCATACATGACTGTAACAAAGGAATCTCGCATATATGCAGGTCCCTTTGCAAAAAAAGGGTGTATACGCGACTATGTAAAGAAAAAACTACGTATGTAAACTAGAATAAGGAAAAAACAAAAAGTTAAGCCTGATCAAGGGAACAAGTCTTCTGTCTAACTGAAAAATGACTTGCTAGACTGATAAAAGTGATAGAAATTGTTGGGAACCCACAAGACAGATGGAACAACCCAAATGAGAAATCACAAGAATGTGATTCCCAGTGGAGTCGCCATTTCTGTTTCGGGAAATAATACCCTAAAGGTCTTGGGTTGACAACCTTCACAGATCAGGGGCATGCCATTCAAGAAGGACTTCATTTAACCAACTTCTACACCGAAAACTAGATACTACTGCTTGCAGAACTTACCCGAAATTCCCTCGGTTGATGTAGATCCCGAAGGGTGCAAACCCCCTGCAACACCTTGTGCTCTGAAACCTGTAAATCCACAAAGAATGAACACAAAAACCTAGTTATACAACATATATAGTTCCTAGATGTTAGTGAAAGCCATGTATAATATCATGAAAACAATATGAAATGTTCAATTAACAATTATTACACATATATCATTAACAAGTAAATCTTGGGAAAAAGATGGCTCTTCTTATTATGAATGACACATACAGTAATCAAAACGTGGAGAGATCACCTGAATCCTACCACAACCTTCGAGCATATCATCCTCTGGATCCATCCAGCCCTAGCCTCACAAAAATTCTTCCAAGATGTGTGCACAATATATGTCATATAGAGTGATGAACATCTCAAGGAAACAAGGGTTTCCTGAATATACCTGGGAAGTGCAGGAGGCACGGGAACATTAGACTTGAATGGGGCTCCAACAGAGCATAATATCTATATCTTTTCTCCCTCCCTTAGGCCATACCTTTGAGGGGCTTTTGTACTCCCTCAAATTAGTTTCTGCAATTAGGAGCAGTTGGGCCACGAGATGGGGTGGTTGAATTACTGGAATAACCATCAAAACCACCTCAAATATATGGATTTTATATATTTTTTAATAATTAAAAAGGTATACGTGGATATCTATGAATGGATTCGCGTATATACGTGGAAAAGTCTCAACAGAGTCGTGTATGGGTTTTTAGATGCTGTTTTTGAGAAAAATATTCAAGTCTGGAGGAAGGGGTGCCCAAGGCCAAAGTGTAAATCATCAAGTATATGAACATGATAAATAACACTATAACACTCATCTTGTGGTAGTCTGATAGATAAGACTTACTACAAGTTGTCTATACTTGGTTGCATCCTTGAATTCATTCCCTTCAATGGATGTGAGCTTCAAGTTTTGTTCCATTGGAGTGGTTAAGGGATTTCATTCATCCATGCCAAACTTGTTCAAAAGATCTCCAATGTACTTCTTTTGAGAAAGAAATATAAATTTAGGATGTTGAGCTACTTGAATACCCAGATAGTAGTGAACATAGCCCAAATCAGTCATTTCAAAACCTTTGTTCAATTCTTTCTTTATGGATGCAATATAACTCTCATTGTTCCCTATCATCAAAAGATCATCTACATACACCACAAGGTATACAACTGTTTTCCCAACTTTATTAACAAACAAAGTTGCATCATCAAGATCAAAATGTTTGAAGTTACATTTCAGCAGATGCTCAGTTAATTTCTCATACCAGGCTTGTGGTGCTTAGTGGAGGCCACAAAAGGATTTTATAAGCTTGCATACTTTGTGTTCTTGTACCTTCACAACAAATCCTTTTGGTTGGGACATAAAAACCATCTCCTTTAGATCTCCATTCAAAAATGTGGTTTTTACATCCATCTGATGTACTTTCCATCCCTTTTAAGTTGCTAGGGAAAATAATGTCTAGATGGTGGCCCATTTTTCTGTGCGGCCAAAAGTTTCTTCATAATCGACCCCTTCTTTATGTGTAAGACCTTTTGTCATAAGCCTAACTTTGTGCTTTTTAAGTGAGCAATGTAGACCCACTTGAAGCCAATCAGTTTGGTTCCCAAAGAAGGATCAACTAACTTCCAAGTGTCATTCTTTATCAAGGCATCATACTCCTTTTGCATTGCTTCATTCCATTCAACATGAGAAGCAGCTTCTTTGAAGGAATTTGGTTCATGATCTATAGGAAAATTTAGTTCACAGTTATAAGCAATTTCCATATCAATATGTGAATCAGAATTATCTATGTCACCTCCCTTTTTTCTGGTGGAACTTCTTTTTCCTGTATTTCCAACCTCATTGGGACGAATTTTTTCTAGTGTCTTTGTCATCCATTTTGAGGGACTTTTCTCAGATGGCCCAGGTTGCTCATTTGAATGAGTTGGAATTGAATCAAGATTCAATCTCCCAATTGTTTCAATCACATCATTCAAGGTATCATCCATGTTGGGTTCTTCATGTGGGGGAGAGAGTGCTTTGGAAGAGGACTCCAGAGATTGATTCAGTATAGGAATCCCCCCTTTAATATGTGGCATCTAATTATAAAATTATTGAAAATACTTTGCATGTGTGAATCTATCCAAGCGATCAAGTTGCCACTCAACAAAATTGTCAGTCTTGTAAGATTCAAGGAATATGAAATCTCTTGCTACTACAAACTTCTTATTGACTTCACCATAGAGACAATATCCTTTGGAGGTATTGGAATACCCTAAGAAGATACATTTTTTACTTTTAGCACCAATTTTATTCCTTTGTACCTTAGGTATCAAAGCATAATAGGTGGAACCAAAGACCCTGAAATGATTTACTAAAGGAATGTGGCCATGCCACATTTCCTAAGGAGTTTTGCTTCTGATTGAATTTGAAGGAGACCTATTCTTTATGTATACAACACATAGAACTGCATCAACCCAAAACATCAATTTTACATTCTTAAAAAACATCGTGGATCGAACCATATCTAAAATTGTCTTGTTCATTCTTTCAGCTACACCGTTATTTTGGGGATTATAGGGCACAGTTGTTTGATGTTTGATCCCATGTTGACGAAGATATTTTTAAAATTCTTTTGAAGTGTATTCTTTTCCATTATCAGTATGGAAAGAGCCAATATGATTTTGTGCATCATTTTCAATCCATGCATTAAAATTGTTGAATTTTTGAAAAGCATCGGATTTATTCTTCAATAATTAAACCCAATGCATTATGGTGTAATCATCAATAAATGTAATCATATATTTATTTCCATTTGCAGAAGCAACATGCATGGGGGCACATAAATCTGAATTAATAAGATCAAGTTTTCTATTTTCTTTGTAATGTGAATCATGAAATGGTTGTTTTCTATGCTTTCCTAGAATACAAGCATCACATTGCTGAAGTTTCCTAGGAATTGTAGGAAATCCAGTAACACCATTTTTCTCGAAGGCTATCATAGTTTAAGTGTCCAAATCTAGCATGCCATAAAATACTTGATGGTAATGTACCTTCATCATGATGTGCAATGAATGCAAAGTTTTTTGCATGAGCAGAGGAACCTTGCAACTTTAGGAGTCTTCCTTTTTCTATTCCCTCCATGAAAAGTGAGAGATCTGATGCTTTTATGACCTCATCCTTTCCATTAAACATATGAATGGAGTTTCCTTGCTGGTGGACGTGGACCAAGGAAAACAAGTTTCTCCTCAACTCAGGGAGGTTTAGAACCTCATGTAGAAGATTATCTGGAAGACCAAGCAAATTAAGCTTGATTGTGCCAAGCCCTGATGGCTTGAGTTTGGATTTATTTGCGAATTATACTACTCCATCAAATTTTTCAGTAAATTCTTCAAAAAAATATTTTCTAAAATTCATGTGACATGTTGCTCCTGAATCTAGCAAGCAATCATTTCTCCAAGAAGTAAATGAAACATGAAACAAGTTTTCAGTTACTCCATTTTTACAATGTGCTACAACATAATGAGCGGATTCAAGTGCTTTACCTTTGTCTTTGTCATGAGTTTTACCTTTTTCTTGATTTCTTTGCTCCTCAATTTTATTCCAAGGAAACTTACATATAGATGCATCATGCCAATCTTCATTGCAACGTATGCAATGAAGACCAGATTTTTCAGTTTGAGTTTGTCTACCCCCCCTTCCTCAGAAATTTCTTCTTCTTCTCCCTCTTCGGCCACCTCTTCCTTTGGAATAATATTGAGAATGAATATTCTCTCTATGTGCGAAACATAAACCCTTTTTAGAAGATAGAGGGGTTGTCATCTTTCCAAAAGCCTTCTCTCTTTCTGCAAACTTTTTTTCAAGGGAATCAAATTTTCATGAGGTTTCCACTTGCTTTCAATGACTCAAGGTAATGTGAGTAAGTGGGATACAATGCCTTAACATAATCTATGAGAGGTATGTCAACCTCTATGCCAGTATTCTTAATTTCATGCATGATATATCTTACTTCTGATGCTAAAGAAAGAGAGTCATAATTTTTCAATTCAAGGTTGAACAACTTAATCATTAATTGAACAATTTCAAGTTCAGAATGTGAGTCATAGATTTATTTTATTTTTCTCAAGGCTTCATAGGCCTTTGAAAATGATGTAATATGGTGACTCACCTCTTCATTTACAGAAGCTGCAATCAAGGCATATGCTTTGCTGTTATTTTTTTCACAAATGGTGATCTCCTTATCTGAGGTGGGCTTTGCTGGTGGATGGTATCCTTCTCCTTTAGAAATTCCTCTCCACAACTCATTAAAAATAATAGTGTGCTTGATTTTACGAGAACATTCAAGATAGTTCTCCTTTCCAGAGAGAAAAAATCCCAAAATATATATGAGATAATGCATTCTTTTGAAAAAAAATCACTTTGCTGCCTCTGTAGAAAAATACTCAATTCTGGTTTAAATTATGCCCTCAAAAAAAAAAAAAAAATATGTAAACAAAATTTGGAAAAAAAAAATCAGAGGTATTATCTGAGGGAGGGATTATTTGGGGGAGGTAGTATCTAAGGTAGGGTTGAAGTGGGGAAGCTATTATTTGAGGGAGGATGGAAGTGGAGGAGGTATTTTGAGGGAGGGAGGTCAAGCTACAAGGAGGCAACGATAGGGAGGGAGTAGTGGGAGGGACGATGAAAGGAGAGAGTGGTAGACAAGTCGATGTGAAAAGAGGGAGTGGAAGATAGGCCGAGGAGGGAGAGTCCTAGGGGAGCGGGAGTAGGAGAGTAGGGGAGGGGAGGGGGAGAGAGGTAGGGAGGTCTGTATGTGAAGAGGGAGCCATAGACAGGTCGAGGAGGGAGAGTCGTAGGGGAGCAGGAGTAGGAGCAGAGGGAAGGGGAGGGGGAAGTAGTGGAGGGGAGTAGAGGGGGGAGATCAGGGTGAGGGGGGAGGGTAGTGTAGTGAGGCATAGGGAGGGAAGTCCATGGGGAGTGGCTAGTAGGGTTGGTATCATGAGGAGTCGACAGGGCTGTCAGCGTGAGGATCCGGAGTATGAGGGAGCGGCAGCCGAGCATGAGGAAGGAGCCGTGTGGAGGCCTCGCAGGTGAGGGAGGTTCTGAGTGAATCGGCATGAGGGAGGAAACCTGGTGCCGAGAGGCCTTCACAAAATATCCTTCAATAAAAATTGATATATGCTGTGGAGAGCATAATTTCAAAAATTGATATATATTTGTATAATTTGATGAAGAGTAATGGGTAGCATACTATAAGAGAGAGAATAAAGAGAAGGAGAAATTCTGCCAGGTGATAGAAGAGAGGCAGAGAGGCATGTGTGCCAGGAGGGAGTTACAATGGAAGGGATGCTAGAAATATAGCTGGCTCTGATACCATTTCAGGCCAGGAGGTAACTCCACAAAACTAAATATGAATTAGATGAGGGTGTGTATGTACTTATACATGGAGGTGAGACTATTGGGATTCATTTCCCAATGTCTCTTGGCCTTCCTTATTTACTATTTTACAATAATATACAATCTCACTCAATCCGTTAGGATTAGGTTTCAACAGTTGTTGACTTTTTTTTCACATGTATGTTTCAATGGTGATAAGGTTTTTCAATTGGATACTTGTTGGAAGGGTGTCGAGGATTTATTTTCCCTCCTTTTCTCTTTTCTTCAATGACTATAAATGCTAAGTAAATATTTTCACTCTACATTAGATCCTTCATGTTGCGACCACATTTTGGTTTATTCTTGGCTAGTTGTATTATATGCTATGGTTTTTACTTTGGATACATAGCCATAACCTAGCCATAGACTAATTCCTCTCTGTGTGGCAATGTTATGAAAATTATTAACAACAATGCCCATTTCTTATCGACCATTTGATTCACATCTCCTGGATTTTTTATTGAATGTATGAGGGTTTCCCCTCCAGTCGAGGGTTGTTAGGTTACATACAATCATATAAATATTTTGGTGTTCAAATAATACTTTTATGGTTGCAAGTATAAAATTTCATAGCAATGAGTAAATATTGCTCTGTAATTGTATTATGAATGTTATATAAACACGGCTGCTTTGGAAATTACTTATTTATTTTAAATAAATAAGGAGCATGCCTTTATGAATAAATTATGAGAGTATTTTCCGTGTGTAAATGATTGTACAGTAGTATGCTTTGTTTTTGAGTTTTACCAGTTCATCATGTAGCTTTCTAGAAAATCAACAACACTATTTATTTCACTTTCTTTACTATATATCATAACCTTTCAAAATAATATAAATGTAATACATTAATTGTCTCTTTAGCATGAAAATATTATAAATTTAGTTTACAATTAGCAACTAGGTCGGAGACTTAGTGGACCCTTATAATGGGGACCACTTCTAGTATTTTATGCCATATCTCTCCATTTGTAGACAAATGCTTGTTCCTGGGCCTAAGAACACATTATTGTTCTTAGTAGGCATAAACAACTAACATGTTGGAAAATTAATCTCAACATCACTTTAAATTTACTTACAACAACCATACTTAAAGTAAATATTTTACATGTTAGATATAATGATGGAATATTGTTGAAGTTAGCTAGGGTTTGCTCTCTCATGCGATTGCAGAAACCCTCTCGACCTTGCAGACCTGCTCAAACCTGATGGCGCAAGTTTGAAACACTTACAGCTTCTAGCAACCAACCATGGTGACAAGTTCGGGGGGGGGACGGCCAACACCCCCTGTAGACAATGAAGAAACGTGTGCTAAAACTGACCACAAAGTTGTAGCCTCTAACAAAGAGAAGGGGACGACAGCATCTCAGACGCTGACCACGCAAAACAGGCAGGATGCGGCAGCACCCACATCCTCCTCCTGCAATCCTATTGCCCCAGAAAGACCCAAGATTGACTTACCAAGCCATCGTATAAATGCTCAGATCCAGTACATGAGATATCATGCCCTTATAGGGAAATTTATCGGTTTTTGGCCCACTGAAAAATCTCTGCAAGGATGGATCGCCTCCAAATGGAAGCCCAAGGGACACGTTACTATGCAGCTTGGACCGAAAGGCTTTTTCACTGCTATCTTCAACTGCATTGAGGACCGAAATAAGGTTATGGACGAAGGACCCAATTTCTTTAACTCAGTGGGGTTCTATCTTAGAAACTGGGTCGAAAGACTCAACCCAAATAAGGAAAACTTCAACTGGGCTCTAGTATGGATACGCCTATATTCGCTGCCGCTTGAATACTGGGACGAAGATTCACTCCAAGAAATTGGAAGAGGATTAGGCGAGTTCATTAAGATAGCTAAAGAGACAAAAATTTGCAGATATACCTCCTATGCAAGAATCTGCGTCTACATGAACTTGGAAAAAGCCCTGCCAGATGCGGTAAGTTTGTATCATGATGATTTTGAATGGATTCAACCTTTAGACTACGAACATGTACCTTTTAGATGTCGCAGATGCCATGCTCATGGGCATTTGTTCAGAGATTTCCCTCTCAACACTCAATCCCTGAATAAGGAAGCTGAGGAAAAAGCAGAACCAGATCGCTTCACCAAGGTGCCCCCTCGCAGAAGGCATAGCAAGAAACCTTCAGCGGGAGGGAAGAAACCTACCCCCTCCTCAAATGTCCCTTCCACTAGTAAAAACTTTTCCGTTCTCTCCAACTCAAACCCTTCTACTAAAAATATCCCTATTTCCCCTGATTCAACCCTTATCGCCTTTGTCCCTTATGGCATTCCCGATCACCCTAACCCTGCATCGGTTTAGCAGGAGAAGCAATCAAGCGAAGAAAATGATCCCCAGGCCCCTCCTGACACCAAACTCCTAACCTGGAATCCCAACATCATGGACATTGACGATCCAAAAGCCAATCCCAATGCCGCAAATGAGGAGACTCCTCAAAGCAGTCAGCCGAGTTTCATGGATGATGACTCTGAAGGTCTAGATCTTGGGGAGCTTGATATTCTAGGACTAGAAGACACTTGCAGGCACAAGGATTTTGACAAGATCAATCCCGTTCAAATTGACAAACTCGAAAGGGTCATAACCAAAGTCCAACAGAAAAGGAAATTAAGAATTCAGCTAGGCAGCGATTGGGACAGTCAAAAAGTCATAAAAGAATCCAAGAAGAGAGGTCGAAAGCCAGATTGGCAATGCACCATCACTTTAGGGGAGATGTTGGTGAACTCCGGATGATACCCCAAGCTAACACGGTTCTTCAAACCTCTAGCCAATAGTTCCCCATGAAGCTCATATCATGGAATGTCAGAGGGCTCAATAGCCCTGGAGAATACAAAATGATCAAAAACATGATTCAGAAAGAACGACCTAATATTCTCTTTCTTCAAGAAACAAATTGTAATAGTGAGGCCTTACGTTCAATATTATCCAAAGCTTGGCCTAGCTATAATTCAGTTGCAGTGGATGCCTCAGGACCTTCGGGAGGACTTGCAATAGCTTGGGATACTCAGTCTATCGTGCTTGAAAATTGTCATGCAGCACATAATCTCATTCAAGCCAATTTTCACCCTATTGGAACAAATATACATGGAATTCTCTCAAATGTCTATTTTCCCCAGGACCGATCCAGGAAAATAGCGCTGTTGAAGATCATGGAAGTCCTAAATTCCAACAGATCTCATCCTCTATGGGTTGCTGGAGGAGATTTCAACATGATCACCAAGCTGGAAGAAAAAAATGGAGGAAGGCCAAGGCTGGATCCAGAATGATCTCACTTAAAAGACTTCATAAACAACAGCTGGCTAATAGACCTCCCTTTCTCAAATGGCTCCTTCACTTGGAACAACAGGAGAACAGGGAATCAGAAGATCTCCTCAAAACTGGATTGATTTCTCATTTCGGACAATGCCATCCATTTGGGAGGGGACCTCTTTACTTCGATTCTTCCGTTGGCAGGTTCAAACCATTGGCCTATTTCGCTCCATTGGAAAAATATTGGTACACAACTCAAAAGGCCATTCAAATTTGAGGCCTTCTAGCTCTGCCATCCTTCATTCAAAACCATGGTGAACGCTGCTTGGAGCAACTTTTATCCACCAAAGGGATCGAAGATGTTACAGTTCCAGCAAAAGCTAAAACATCTCAAACTCCACATCAAAAACTGGAACTCTTCACTCTTTGGGAATATATTCCAGGAGATAAAGAAACTTGAAAACGAAACGGAAGAAATTCAGCAAAAAATCATCCAAGAAGGAAGAACAGATCTCCTAGCTTATAATGAACAGGACATACAGAAACAGTTGGAGGAGAGGCACAAGCAAGAGGAAATATTTTGGAGGAAAAAATCCAGAATACATTGGTTAAAATAAGGTGAAAGGAACACAAAGTTCTTCCACAGATCCACAGTGCAAACAAGAATGCAAAATTGCATCACTCACATTACCAATTCGCAAGGAGAACAAGTGGAGCAACACGAGGAAATTGAGCAAGTGCTTCTGAATTACTTTAAAGGCATACAGCAAGAAGAACTCAATACAGATAGACAACCGGCCATTGAGAAAATAACACAACTAATTCCCAAGCTAGTCAACACCGAGCACAATCAGATGTTACTGCGCCCTGTATCCATTCAGGAGGTCGAAACAACGATGGCTCAATCTAAGGAAGGCAAAGCTCCAGGTCCTGACGGTTTCACCTCAAATTTCTTTCACCACTTCTGGGATCTCATTAAAATGGAAGTCTGGCAGCTTGTGGAGGAATCAAGAACTTCGCATTGGATTCTCCCCTCTCTCAATGCTACCTTCATAGCTCTGGTTCCGAAAGAAGAGCACCCAAGCACTCCAGAAAAATATAGACCCATTTCTCTTTGCAATGTTATCTATAAAGTCATATCCAAAGTCATAGCCAATAGACTCAAACCCCTTCTTCTGCTTTTAATTTCACCTAAGAAAAATGGATACGTGGAGGGACGGAAAATAATGGACGGCATAATTCTAACTCATGAAGCCATTCATTCCTTAAAGAGTACCAAGAAGCCATGTATGCTCCTTAAAATTGATCTTTCTAAGGTGTTTGATAAATTATGTTGGCGTTATATTCAGAACCTCCTAAGTGCTTTTGGATTCGATCAGATGTGGATAAGATGGATAATGAGACTTATCACTACACCCTTATACTCCATACTCATCAATGGTATCCCCTCCTCTCCCTTTTCTCCGTCTAGAGGCATCAGACAAGGGGATCCTCTATCCCCTTTCATCTTTGTACTCATGGCTGAGGGCCTCAACAAACTCATCCATCACGCTATCCATACTAGGCAATTACATGGCATCTCCCTTCATGATTCCTCCACTACAACCCATCAAAAATTTGTTGATGAAAACATGCTCTTTGGATATCCCTCTGCTCAAGAAGCTCGATCATTTAAAGCCATTTTGAACCTCTTCTCAGCTGCCTCCAGAATGTCAGTCAATGAATCCAAATCCCAGCTCTTCTTCTTCAATACTCCTCCCCTCACTCAAGCCAGCATTTCCCGTATTCTTGGTTTCTCTATCGCTTCCCTTCTAGCCAAATACTTGGGCACACCGTTCATCGACTCTACCATTAAACACACTTCCTGGAACCTTCTTTTGGAAAACTTGGAAGCCAGACTTTCTTCTTGGACCGTTAGAGCACTCAATCTGGAAAGAAGACTCACTCTCATTAAAGTTGTGTTGCAATCCATGCCTCTTTATCTCTTCTTCGTCCTTGCAGTGCTAAAATGGGTTCTCAATCAGATCAAGGTCTTGCAACGCAGATTTCTTTGGGGGTCTTCCGGCCAAAATCGGAAATGGGCATTAGTTAATTGGAACACGGTTTTCTCTCTGAAAGAGGCAGGTGGACTTGGTCTCAGAGATCCTCTTCACAGCAATGAAGTCATGGGAGCACGTCTCTGGTGGAAATGGCTGTCAAATTCTTATACACCTTGGGCTAAACTTTGGACAGCCAAGTATGCAAATAATCGTCCTCCCGAAGATCTTATCCGGTTGGCCCCAGAAAACGCTAGCTCCCTCATCTGGAATGCAGCCAAGCAGCATTACGCTCTCATATAGCAACATAGCTTCTGGGAAATACGCAATGGGAACACAGCCAGGTTCTGGACTGACTCATGGCAGCAAAACCTAAAGCTAATCGATACCTTCATCCTCAACGACAGAAATATCACTGCACCTGAGGAAGTCAAAGTCAGCCAGTTCTGGCGCCCCACTAGATGCAATGAATATAGACAATGGCAGCACCCTACTCATATCATTCCTCATGCACAAGATGAAATTGTGAAAATTCTCAGTGAGGAATTACAACGTAGGAAAATCAGATATTCAGAAGATCCTGATATTCTCAGATGGGGTTATTCAACACGAGGCATATTCTCCACAAAAGAGGCCTTCTCCCTCATGCATCCTATACCTCTCCCTCATTATCCTCTATGGAAATTTTTTTGGAATCCAGGTACATGGCCCAAGGTCTCAACATTTCTTTGGTTGCTTAGCCACAAATGAATCCTCACTTGGGAAAACTTGCTCAGAGGAGGATTCTTTGGTCCTTCACAATGCCCTAACTGCCAACAAAACAACGAAACAGTTCACCATCTCATGATCTCCTGCAAGCTGGCCTGTACTGTTTGGGAGAAAATTTGTTTCAGATGTCAAAATATCAAGCCAAATGGGGACTTAACCAACATCATACGCAATTGGGCTAGACATCCTTATAGCAGCTCTCTTCTAAATACTCTTTGGAAAATCATTCCGGGTCTTCTCTTTTGGACTCTTTGGAAAGAGAGAAACAAATGAATTTTCAAGGATCAAGCCACTCCTTTGGACACCTTGTGGAATAACTTCAAAAATAACCCACAAGAATCTCTTGCTCTCCACTCCTGGAAAGATGAGGACCTTCCCAAACAACCAAAGGAAATGGCCATATGGCAAAACTGGTAGCTCAAAATATCGACTATCTCCAGCCCCAACAGTCAACAAAATCCAGATTCTTCGCTTCAACGGAATCCTCCTCCTCCTGGGATCATCAAGCTAAACTTTTATGGAGCCTCAAAAGGCAATCCAGGTCAAGCTGGATTTGGGGGAATATTTAGAAACTCCAAAGGAGAAGTCCTTGCAATCTACTTCGGCTCCATAGGCTGGGACACTAAAAACTCACAAGAATTGGAAGGGCTTTGGCAGGGGCTAAATCATATTCATCGCTACAACTTCTCCCCAACCATCATTGACGGGGACTCCCAGATTCTCATCAACATGGAAAACAAACTACTTCATGGCACCAGTTCAGCGAAAACGGCTACAAGTTGGCGATGGGCTTCCAGAATTGAGAGAATAAGCAGCTGGTTGAAAAACAACCAAGAAGTCTCTTTCACTCACACCAAAAGGGAAGGTAACAAAGTAGCAGATCTCCTAGCTAATTTAGGATTCGACAATATCAATACTCTCCAGCATGGCTCCCTTCAAACCATCCATGATAGAGAAACTCTACAGAACTGCATCAAGCTGGTGCATAATGATCGCCAAGTTCAGGATGCGGATGGCATGGAAGTTTGACGGGACATCTGTCCCTAGCCTCATCCCAAGGGAGCTCGCATGGGGTGGCCATATGGCCCCCTGCGGCTCCATTAAATGCACCATTACTATGCCAGCCCCTCATGCATTTACTCACCCACGCCATCGATTTCTTATTCATTTCCTGTTCTGGTTGTTCACTATGGATTTCGCTTGGGGCAATTCGAATTGCTCCTGTGCTGATTGTCTCTACTGTTTCCTTCCTCTGTGGTGAACTTGCCCTACATCCTGTGCCGAGCCAAGCGCTCGCACACAAACAGGGCGGCACTGCTCTCTTTACAGTTGCTTGGAAACCACTCCTGGTTCGCATTTCACTCAAAGTTTTTACTGCTGCTCCAATTCCCGTTTGCCTTCTTATTGTGATGATCTTTGCAGGCTCCCTCTGACCTTGATCAGCTCCTTGTGTCTCAAAAATTCTCATAGCTCTGTTTCCATCATGCCCAGGTTGCGACACCGGATGCGCTGTCGCCGAGGTGCAAGCCGTGGTTGCTCTGCTCTCTCTCGCCCCTCCACGAGCTCTGATGCCGAAACCTCTTTCGAGAATGTTGAATGGAGGCACTCTCTTGTCTCCCGTGGCAACAGAGGACGCGACAGACATCCTGATTTCGCCCATGCTACTTATTCCTTTCCGCCTTCTTCAGCTGCACCGACCATTCCAATTTCCCCTACCCTGCTTGCTTCAAACAGTCCCTCACTTCGTCAAACCTCGCAGAGGGCTAAGCTCCGCTTTGACTGTTCTTTCAACCAGCCTTCTGTCACTGTCTTTGTGACAGTCACCCTGAGAGAAGAAATTTCCCGCGGCCCTAATCCCATGTCTGTTCCTATTCCCCCTCCCCTGGGTCTCAGCCATGCACTTGTTGCGAATGCTCCAGAGTGACCGGTCATGACCCCTGGTTCAGTTCCTCCAGATCTGGGTATACAACCATTGCAGGTGGATGTGGACATCAAGCACAAGGAAGGAAATCAGAAAGGTGACGTTGAACAACCGGTCTCCATGTGCAAGGATGGCGAACAGGGAGGTGACGTTGATGAATAGGAAAGCGAGTATGGGTGTCGTATAGTGGAGGAGCTGCCTTCTCCAACGCCCGAGTAGTAATCCCCTTCTGACCTGGTTCAATATGATACACTTGTTTTACTGTTTTGCAAGTTTTTCTGTTTAGTACTGGCTTTCTACAGTAGCAGCAGCTGCCAGTTACTTTTTTCCTTTTTGTTATCTTATGATGTATGCAATGAACAATGCACCGGTTTCCCTCTCAAGGGCGGTGAAAATACTCATAAAAGAACTGGTTTCCCATACTGGGCAGTTCGATATTGTGTTAAAGCATGGCCATCAAGCCCAGTCTTTAGGCTTCCATAGCTAAACTGAGGCAGTTTTGTAACACTATGTTTACATAATAGAATTAGCTTAATTTAGAAAAAAATAAAAAATAAAAGTAAATATTTTACAGGCTTGGGATTGAGTTTGCAGGCTAAAGGACATGGCAGACATGGCGTAAATAAAATTATGAGGAGGAGTACAAACTCCCCATTCCGCAACACATCTGATAAATTAAAACAAAAATGGAAATTTAATTCATGGTTGGTAAAATCTTATGGTCAAACATTAACTACTCAACATAGAAAATCAATTTTGTATAACAGTCCATGTTGTGTATTAATTTTTTACTCTATCATGAAATTAATGTTTTGAAAATGTATGTTTTTATGTAACAAATTACTATAAATATTTAGTATAGTAGGAGATGTATGTCTTGAATACAAAAGGAGAAAATCACGGAGCAAATTTTGGTGGGTGGGTGAAAACAAATAGTTACAACTTTTACAATGAGTTATTTCTCCAACTCCTAGTTAATGTAAATCTCAGTAAGAATTCTTGTTTTACTAGTGAAGGAGCAGCAACCTCCATATGAATTTATTTATTGTGTTTTAAAGTTATAATATAAATTTTGGTTTGTCCCAGATATGGTTATGGAAATTTCATGTATCATGTGTCTTAATTTTTTTAAGATGGTATCAGAGCGGGTGAAACATTTGTCATTGTAAGGGAAAGTGTTACGTTGTTTTTGAAGACATTTTTTTTACACATTGAAAATGGTAGCAACAAGCACAAGCTTAACTAATCCACAAATACCTCAGTTTAATGGAAAAATTTACAATTTTTTATAACAATCAGGGCTTTGTTTTCTTCATAAGACATATGGGAATTGGTGGAGAATGGTTTCCAAGAACCAGTAGATGCAGTAGCATATAATGATTTGACACAAGAAAAAATATATTTTTTGAGGGACAATAGGAAGAAGGACTCAAAATCCCTCTTCTATATTTTCCAAGCGGTTCATGAAGTATTTTCTCAAGGATTGCAATAGCAACGAAGTCCAAGAAAGCATGGGATACCCTCCAGAGAGCCTACCAAGGCATGGAAAAGGTGAAGACAACAAAACTAAAAATGTTGAGAAGATATTTTGAGACAAATTTTATGAAAGATTCTAAGAATGTAGAATCATTTTTACACATGTAATTGGATTGGATACTCAAATTAGGTCTTATGTTGAGACACTTGAGGAAAGGAGAATAGTTTGGAAAATTCAGAGAAGTCTACCAGCAAGATTGATGCCATAGTTGTGTCCATAGAAGAGAAAAATGATCTCTCACAATTTTCAGTGGATGACCTACATGCATCGTTGATTTCTCATGAACATAGGTTGAATAGAGCAACAAAATCTTCATTGGAGCATGCTTTCAAGACACAAGTTTCATTTGGTCAAGGGAGAGGTCGAGGAAGATAAAATTATAGAGGAAGAGGTAGAAACCCACACATAGGTTGAAGAGGCATCCCTTCAAGGTCAAGTGGAAGTGGAAACAATATAAACTCAATTCAAGGCTCAAGCCAGAATCAAGAAGAAGGTCAAATGTATGATAAATCTCAAGTTCAATGTCATTATTGTAAAAATTATGGTCATTATGTAAATTAATGTAGAAAGAAGAAACATGACATATGTAACAAACCAAGTGCAAATTTCATAAAAGAAAATCAAAACCATGATACCAATTTTTAGCTTGTAATGTAGCACAAGAAAAAGAAGGGGATGTATGGTTTTTGGATTCAGGGTGTTGTAACCACATAACTAGTAACATCGAAATGTTTTCCAATTTATATGAAAGTGTGAAATCTGAAGTGACATTAGGGACTGATAGAAAATTCTTTGTCATGGAAAAAGGAAGAGTCGATATTCTAACAAAGAAGGGGGAGAAGAAGTACAATTCAGATGTTTATTTTGTCCCTGGTTTGAAGCATAACCTCATAAGCATTGGAAAACTCATGAAAAAAGGCTACAATGTATCTTTCAAGAATGATTAGTGCACAATTTTGAATAAGTCTCCAAGGAGACAATTGATTACAAAATTTTAGATGTCAAACAATAGAATGTTTCCTCTCAAAATAAAATCAGATTTGAAGGAAGACGATTCTCAAGCACAACTATCAATGAATTCAAAAGTGGATGAAATAAATGTAGCAATTGTCACACAAGATAAATTTCAAGCAGAAATTAAAGATGAAAGTTGGTTATGGCATTTGATATTTGGCCATCTCAATTTTGGATATTTGATTCTAATGCATAGGAAATGAATGGTAAAGATTTTACCACTCAGAAAAATTGGACAACCTATGTGAAGGATGCATCATGGGAAAACAACATAGAGAATCATTTATAGAAGGAAAGTCAATAAGGGAAAAGGTACCTTTGAGAATTTTCCATTCAGATTTATGTGGACTAATGCAAACACTATCAATTGGTGGTAGCTATTATATTTTGACTTTCATAGATCATTATACAAGGAATACATGGGTCTACTTCCTAAAAAAGAAAAGTGAAGTGTTTGAGTGCTTCCACCAATACAAAGCTATTGTTGAGAAGAAAAGTGGACAGTACATCAAAGTGTTGAGGGCTGATAGAGGTGGTGAATACATTAAAATTGAATTCCTACGTTTTTGGAGGGAGCATGGAGTTCACAATTAATATACAACAAGGTATACACCTCAGAAAAATGTTGTCGTAGAAAGGAAGAATAGGACCATTATGGGAATGGAAAGGATTATTTTGAAGGCAAAGAATTTTCCAAATGATTATTGGGCTGAAGTTGTCATTTTTGCAACATATATCATTAATAGGTGGCCAACCAAGAGCGTCAAGAACATAGTTCCTGAAGAGGCATGGAGTGGAAGAAAGAATATGTCACTCACATGAGAGGGTTTGGATGTGGGAATATGCACATGTCCAAGATGATTTGGGGAAGAATTTGGATGACAAGGGGGAGAAATGTATATTTGTTGGATACAGTGATGAATCCAAGGCATACAAGCTCTACAATCCATAAACAAAGAAATTCATAATCAACAGAGATGTGCAGTTTATAGAAGAGGAACCATGGGATGGAAGTTTAGAGAAGACAATAAATGTGAATACATGTGTACCACATGAATACAAAGAGGAATTGACTGCAACAAGTAATTCCTCAATGGTGATTCATCCTACACCTATTCAAGCTCATCAAAGTAGTCAACATGTGACATAGTCAAAAAATAATAGGACAATGTTGTGCAACAAAGCAAGTGCTTCTCTAATCACACCAAAAATATCCACAATTTCATCTATTTCAAACGAAACACCATGTGACATGACAAGCCCATCTTCCACAAGCATAAGAGGACAAAAATTCAAAAATTTAAGTGAAATTTATGAACAAAATGAAGTTGATAGTAGTGCTGGTATGAATTCTATGTTCGCATTAATTTGTCATGTAGATGACCCATTTCACTTTGAGGATGCAGTCAAAGAAGAAAAATTGGTTGTGGCAATGGATGAAGAAATAGAAGCAATAGAAAAAAATGAGACATGGGATTTACTGGACCTTCCACAAGGAAATGGGGTCATTTGAGTGAAGTGGGTCTATAAGAACAAGAGCAACGTTGAAGGAAAGATTGAAAGGCATAAATGAAAGTTATTTGTCAAAAGATAAAAGAAACAACATGGAAGAGATTGTGCGGAGACATTTGCGCTAGTCGCGAGGATGGAGACTCTGCGTACAATGTTGTCGCCAGTCGTGAGGATGGAGACAATGCGTACAATGTTGTCAATTACAACGCAAAATAAATGGAAAGTGTATCAAATGGAAGTAAAATAAAGGTTCCTAAATGGAGTACTAAAAAAGGAAGTATATGTTGCATAACCATATGGTTATGAGATAGAAGGCCAAGAAGACAAGGTTTATAGGTTGAGGAAAGCTCTCTATGGGCTGAAGCAAACATCATGTGCACGGTATGTTAGGATATTCTGACACGTTCCTTAGATCAAGAACCAAAGGTCACCGCTCACACACAGATCACAAATCATTACAATAGTATAATCACATGGTTAAAACCCTCAAAGATGGAAACAGTCCACGGCCTGAGCCAATGTGGCCACTTCAGGAAATTTATAAATATAAAAGGAAAAGTTACATATGTTTCTCTCATAAAATATTACCGAACAAATGACCCTCCATGATCTCTATTTAAAGAGCATGGAGGTTCATTTGTTCGATAACCGTTTATGAGAGAAACATATGTAACTTTTCTTTCTATATTAATAAATTGCCTGAAGTGGCCATGTTGGCTCAGGTCGTGGACTATTTCCCTCTTTGAGGGTTTTAACCACGTGATTATACTGGCATACTGATTTTTGATCTGTTTGTGAGTAGTGAACTTTGGTTCTTGATCTAAGAAACTTACCCTATAAATTCCTTCATGGTATTAGAGTTATTTTAAGGGCCGCGTCTGTTGTTGATCAAAATCTGAAGCCGGTTTGACTGCATGCGAGTGCCGTTTTGTAGATATACTATTTGTGAACATTTTTTGTCTTGGTGAACTACTCTGTTGTGTTTGGAGCATCTGTTATAGTGAGGAACACCTTTCGTTTCATGCAAAAAGGTTTCCGACTGCCGAAGTTATGTCAGTTTAGATCTGGAGGTATAAAGCATCTATTTTGCAGTTATATTTGTTAATAGTTTGGCTTATTTCGTTTTTTTTTTGTTTATTTTTGGTATTAAGGTTTTGTTTATTTGTCGGATCTATACCCTCTTCTATGTGTATGCTCTTTTTTTTGTACTCCGTGCGATCTCAGAAAATCAGAAACAGGAAAAGGGATTTTTTTTTCTATGTATGCTCTTTCCCCGCGTCTTTGTGCGATCTCGGGAAATCAGAAATACTGAAAAAAGTGATAGTTTCCAATAAGGCTAACTAAACATCTAACATTCTACCGTAAGGCTTTGCATTTATTTTATTTTTTTCTCGGTTTTTTGTGTTTTTTCATGCAGGAAAAGGCATGCACACCGAAGAGTAAAAAAAAAAAAAAAAAAAAAAAAAACCAAAAAAAAAAAAAACCCCTTCCTCCTTTCATACAATAACGTGATGATTTTACTATCTCACTTGCTGAGGGGTTCATTTATGAGAATAGAGGTCTTGGGTTCAAGTCTCCTTCTCAACCTTATTTTGTAAAAAGTTCTTTTTCAAAGGGGTGGTTTTTTTTTTAAACCGCACTTCCGTAACTATTCGGCATCTACAACTCAAATTTTTCAAAAGGTATAACTTCTTCATCTAGAAGCCTTTTTTCGAGCCATTTTTTTTCAAACGGCCTAATTTTTCGAGATATTTACATTGGAGCAGTTAGTTTTAGCTTTTCTCAGCTTCATTTATAAAAAAAAATAAAAATGGAAAGTGCATGTCGGGTTATTCTTAACAACATCAATTGTTTCTAGTGGCTACCTCACATGGTAGATATAATTAGAAGTAAAGGGCCTTATAGAATAGCCACAGGACAAGAAAATAAACCTTCTAATGATGATAAAGCTGTTAAATGGGAAAATAAACAAGATCAAGCATGAGGGTTGATAGGAATGTCCATTGCTCAAGATCTTCGATTTCATATCCTTGACATTGATACCCCTGATGAAGCCCTGGAAAAGCTAAAAATTGTTTTTGGAATTAAAAATAAAATCAAGGCCCACCAGCTTGAAAATGAGTTGCTTACTTTGGACCCCAATAATTTCTCCTCCATTGAATATTTTTTGTCCAAATTTAAGACCCTCAGAATACTTTTAGATGGTTGTAAGATCAAAAAGGATGAGGGTAGCCTCATCTATTGCATTCTTGCTAAGCATAATCTGTATCTGTTTCCACCTTCCATTCCACTAGAGAAGCCATCATTTCTTTAGGAACCACCTACAAGAATCCCTCTTTTGATGCCTTTTGCGATTCTTTGATAAGAGAACAAGAAAAGCTTTTACACCTTGGTCTTATCACTGCTGGAAATGCTTCTAAGAAAGCCTTAGCAACCCAACAAAAACCATATAAAAATAATCCCAAGAAGCCGTATCCTAAAAATATGGTCCTAAACCAAACAAGGGTCCTAAGCAATTTCAGCCATAAACTGAAAAATCAAATCACCAAAATAATAAGGAAAATCAAAACAAAGGGAAGAAGACAGATAGACATTGCAACTTTTGCAATCGGGATGACCATATAGAGTCCAAATGTTTTAAGAACATGGAAGCCTTAGAAACAACAATGAAGAAGCACAACATAAATATAGAGCACTCTTCACCTTCATCTTTATGCATGACACTTTCTGCTTGTGATTGTCAAGCATCAAGATGTGGTTATGCATTAAATGTATCTTCTTCTTCTCCTTCTCATGAGTGGCTCAATGATTATGGAGCTTCTTACCACATGGCTAAAAATAAATCCATGTTTTCTTCTTTAAATGATTGTAACACCAAACATATTTTTGTTGGTGATGATAGATCTCTTAGTGTTTTAGGATCTGGAACCATTCATCTCGATAATGGCCAGTTTAATGATGTACTATGTGTTCCTACCTTGTCATGCAACTTTCTCTCTGTTTATCAGATAACTCATTCAGGTGAAGGGAAAATAGTAGAATTCTCACCTCATGATGTTGTAATCAAGGAACTCAAAGATCCTAAACATATTTTAGCTACTAGCATTGTTGATGATTCCACAAGGTTGTATAAGTTTGACAACTTTGGGTCATCCTCTCTTCCCTCCGTTTTTGTTGCTCATAATGATGATGTGAGAAAACTTTGGCATGAGCGATTTGATCACTTAAACTATCACTCTCTTCAAACTCTATGTAAGGAAAATATGGTGACGGGTCTTCCTATGGTATCTTGCCAAGATGGTGTTTGCTCCCGATGTGTACTCGGAAAACATCATCAGGATAGTTTTAACAAACGTGCCTCTTGGCACACTTCAACCCCTTTGCAACTTGTGCACAGTGATTTATGTGGTCCACTTCCTGTTGTTTCTTTCTCTGGTTGCAAGAACTTCATAAATTTCATTGATGATTTCTCCAGATGCACTTGGGTATACTTCTTAAAACTCAAGAGTGAAGTTTTTAACATGTTCTTGGCCTTTAAGGCCTTTGTTGAGAAACAATCTGGACATCAAATTCTTAAGTTAACATCAGACAATGGCAGAGAATATGTTAACAACAAATTTATCAACTTCTGCACTGAGCATGGCATTCAATTGCAACATACCGTTCCATATAATTCACAACAAAATTGTGTAGCTGAAAGGAAGAATCACACCTTAAAAGAGATGGCTAATTGTATGCTTCAATCTAAAGGACTTAGTCTCAATTTTTGGGCAGAAGCAATTAACTGTGAAAATTATATAGTAAATCACACTCCTACTAAGGTTTTAAAGAATATCACCCCAAAAGAATCTTGGAGCTCAATCAAACTAGATGTAAGTCACTTTCGTGTTTCTGGAAGTGATGCCTGGGCCCATATTCCAGATGTGAAACATAAAGCGTTAGAACCTAAGAGTGAAAGATGCATTTTTGTTGGATATTCTCAAGATATCAAAGGATATAGACTTCTTCAACCAAAATCCAAAAATATAATCATTAGAAGAGAAGTAAAATTTGATGAAAATATATTGGCTTGTGAGCATAGTTTGGCAAGTGTGCCACCTTTGGCCTGCGAGCCTGATTTGGCATATGTGCCACCTCTCTCTCTCTCTTCTATCCTTAATAGCATTCCTTCTAGTTTAGATGATGACAACAAGGATGACAATCCTCCTCCACCTATTAAAATTATTCCTTACACTCCACCACTTCCAAGCTGGGTCTGCTCTACTTGAGATGTAGCAGGTTCTCTTGCAGGTGACCCTACCGATCGACGATGTACACGTTCGCAGTTAAAAAGAGCTTCTTCCTTATTGGCTCAATTTCCAAAAACACTTGATCCAAAAACCTTTGAAGAAGCCTCCGGTCATCCAGATTGAGATGAAGCTATGAATGAAGAGTATTATTCCTTATTAGCAAACGATACTTGGGATCTTGTTCCTCTTCCAAAAGGAAGAAATATTGTCAGATGCAGATGGGTTTACAAAACCAAGTTTGGACCAGATGGAAAAGTGGATAGACATAAATCTCGTCTTGTCGCTAAAGGCTATTCACAAGTTGAAGGCATTGACTATACTGAAACCTTCTCCCCTATTGCCAAAATGAATTCTATCCGCCTTGTTCTTTCCCTTGTTGCCTCCCTTAAATGGGAAGTCCATCAGATGGATGTTAAATCCACCTTCTTACATGGAGATTTGCATGAAGAAATCTACATGGAACAACTCCCTAGATTTCTCCAAAAAGACTCTAGCCTTGTTTGTCACCTTAGGAAGTCTCCCTATGGTCTCAAATAAACTCCTCAGGCTTGGTATGCCAAAAAGGATAGATTTCTATTAGATAATGGCTTTTCTAGGTGTCATTCTGACAACACTGTCTACACCAAGAAAGTGGGTAAGTCCTTCACCATCCTTGTTATTTATGTTGATGATGTTATCCTTACTGGTAGTGATCCAAACCATATAAACCATGTGAATTCTAGCCTCAAAAATTAGTTTGAAATCATAGACTTAGGACACTTGCATTAGTTCCTTGGTCTTGAAGTCTTGCAATCCAAGGAAGGCATTACCCTCTCTTAGTCCAAGTATGCCTATGATCTTCTACATCACTTTCACATGGAAGAATGTAAGCCTGACCTTTCTCCCTTTGGATATAGAGTCAAGCTTTCAGTCACATGTACTACCCCTGAAGTTGATGCTACCTTATATTGTCAACTTGTTGGTAAAATCTTGTATCTAACCCATACCCATCCAGACCTTTCCTTTTCCATTGGTCTTGTCACTCGGTTTATGCACCAACCTCATGAAAGTCACTGGAAAGTAGCTAAAAGAATACTTCGATATATTCGAGGTACAGTTCAGTTCGGGATTCATTACAGTGCAGGAGAATCTCCATTGTTGATTGGTTTAATTGATTTTGATTGGGCTGGTGACACTGATGATCGAAATTCTACTGCAGGATATTTATTCACTCTTGGTTTAGGACCTATTACTTGGTCTTGTAAGAAACAAAGTGCCATATCTCTTTCTTCAGCAGAAGCAAAGTATCGTGGTGCAGTTGAAGCCAACAAGGAAGCCATGTGGCTTCGTCGGATTCTCTCTGAATTTAGTCTTCATCAGTAGCATCCAACTACACTTTGGTGTGATAATCAGAGTGCCATTCATCTATGTAAAGATCCAGTTCAGCATCATCGTATGAGACACATTGAACTCCACATACACTTCATCAGAAAGCTCATTCATGATCGTGTTCTTGAAGTGTAGTATTGTCCAACCAATGATCAAGTAGCAAATATCTTTACAAAGGCTCTCACAGAAGTGAAGTTTACCAAACTTCCATCCATGATTGGAGTTCACGAAGGTTTTCATTAAGGGGGGATAGGCTCTAATGCATCCTTCCTTCTCCTATTGTGTCACTTTTTTAAATCCTTCAATCCTATCCCAATTTGTTCTTAAGGGGGGATGTTAGGATATTTCGACACATAGGAAATAGGATCCTTTTGTGTCACCTTTGTAAATCCTTCAATCCCATCCAAAGTTGTTCTTAAGGGGGGATGTTTGGATATTCCGACACATAGGAAATAGTTAAGAATAACTTAGTCTAGTGTAGAGTTAGGTAAAGTGTGTTTATTTACCATGTACATTTGTAACTTATAATCCAATGGGCACAATTTGTAGTGATCTGACAATTATATCTCACCTCGGTACTAATGACACTTGATCCATGGCTTAGCACCCGATTGGTCCATGATCTCTATTTAAAGAGCATGGGGGGTCATTTTTCCGGTAAAATTTTATGATAGAAACATATGTAACTTTTCTTCTTATATTAATAAATTGTCTGAAGTGGTCTCGTTGGCTCAGGCCATGGACTGTTACCCTCTTTGAGTGTTTTAACCACGTGATTATACTGGTGTACTGATTTGTGATCTATTTGTGAGCGGTGAACTTTGTTTCTTGATCTAAGGAACTTACCCTGGAATTTCCTACATGGTAAAATGGGTTAGATGATTACTTGATGGACAATATGTTCAAAAAATATGACAATGAGCCTACTCTCTACATCAAAGAGAGTGATGGTGTTGATACCTAGAATTTTCTTCTCTTTTGCAAACCTTCACTTCATTTCATCATTTCTTTATCACTTCATAAGCCTAAAAATTAATAAAGAATGATTAAGATTGCTTAAAGGTTACATACAAATGATTAACATGTTGTATTTTCGTGATTTTTATCGTTTTAATAATTTTGAACATTTTAGCTACAGAATACAGGCATTCTATAGCTAGTCAAGTGTTCTGCAGTTGTTTTTTTGTTTAAGTATGATGCAGGTGTCAATTGGAGAAAAGGTGCACATGGTTAGTTCTCAAATATTCCCTACATGATTCCTTCCTATCCAAGAGGATTGAATCAATCACTAGAGGTGTCTAATCCAATGGTCAAATAAAGAGTCAAAGAAATTAGGACTCCTGATTTTCTTTGCAGTAAATCACAAGTCTCAAAAGAGTCTCAATTCAATTTTAACTTGAAAATTACACATGTACCTATTTTTGTTCGACATTAGTTATGAATTTGCATATAAATTAAGCTCTATAGAACAAAGAAAAAGAAAAGGGGTTGATAACATATTCAGAATTACAGTGATACTCTGTTTTTCAAGGCATTGTTTTAATAAAGGGAGATTAGCCTTGATGCTTTTTTATTACAATTTTAAGGAGCTAAAGGATTACATCGAATTGGTAGCAGAGGGCCCCTGCTATTCGAGGAGGTTTCATGTGTTTTTTAGCTAAGTCATTTTATTTTCTGTTTTAGTATCTTTCTTTACTTCTTGTTTTCTATATTGCTTTCTTAGTTTACAGTTATTGTGTTTCCCTGGGTTCAATTTATTGAATAATAACGAGTGACTTACAAGTGCAATAATTGTCCAACATTTCATTTCATGTCATTTTCTTTCTTAGTTCACAGTCATTGTGTTTCCCTGGGTTCAGTTTATTGAATAATAACGAGTGACTTATAAGTAAAATGATTGTCTATAATTTTATTTTATGTCATAGGAGATCCTCATTACACTACAATTAATCTCTTTCAAAACTATTCCAACAAACTTTGATTGAATGAATAAGATTCATTTGTAATGTTTTGAGTTATTAATTGTTTTCATTTCTTGAATCTTCAATTAAGCTGAAATATCCATGGATTAGGATTTCTTATTTTCATTATTTCTTAATTAGAAAATATACTCCAAAAACTTGTAAATAAAACTCTGCTTTAATTCATTTGACAACATTTTCTTTTCCTTCCTTTTTAAATAGATTTAATCTCATATTTCTAGTTTAGAATAGAATGCTAAGGATAAAAATATAAAAACTCCCAAAACATTAACAAAACATTAAAACAATGAAGTAAGAAAAAGGGACACTTAGGCGCATACAGTGCATTACACTTCATCAGTTTACTAGCCCTGGTCGATAATTTATGTTAACAATTTAGGACACTAAATTGACTAAACATTTTGGCACCGTTTCTGGGGAAGTGTAACTAGGTAGCCTTATTTCTTACATCCCAAAAACAATGACATGCATAGAGAAAGAGACTCTAGGGGTAGATTTATAAGAGGAAGAAGCTTAATTCCCACAACACCACTCACTCCACCAAGACCAAGAAGTAACACACCTCCAACTCAAACCCATATTCCATACTATATTGGTCATATGCTTCCAGAAGTTTTAAGATCAGATATCCAATCAAGAAGATCTCCCACTTCATCTACTGAAGCAATTCTAGAATAAGAAGAGGATCCAAGGACTCCCGCAGGAGGAATAACCTTTTTCACTTCCACAGGAGAATACATTCCAGCAGAAGAATTAGAAATACCTAGTGAAGAGGAAGAAGAGGAATATTTCTTCAATATACCCTTGATAGAAGAACCAGAAGAACAATTATTTCTCCAAATTGAACCCTATATTAGTTCGGAAGAATCTATCATTGCAGGAAGAGGTATACAAGGAGAAGAAGGGGAAGGAGAAGTCTTTAGTGGAGAAAACACGTTATTTGGAGGAGGTAGAGATAGAAGAGGAGATAGAGGAAGAGGTAGAGGTACAGAAGGAGGTAGAGGTAGAGAAGGGGGTAGAGATAGAATGGGAATTGAAAGTTCCTTTGGATTCCCTATAATAGATGAAGAGACAAATGCTACCATGAAAAATATCTCACCCTATGTTCTTCCAAAATTTCATGGACAGAAAAGTGAAGACCCTAACACATTCTTATTTGAATTTGAATTTCTATGAATAACTTATGACTATCTATAGGATGCTCAAAAAATTAAACTGTTCCCTTCAAAATTGAAAGGAGGAGCACTAAAATGGTTTATGAGTCTAACCACTAGGTCTATTGGGACATGGAATGATATGAGGAAAGCATTTATAGAAATATATTTGGATTATTGTATACCAGTCGACCATAAGGAAGAATTGTTCAAAATGATGCAAAAAGAGTATGAAAATTTGGAAGATTTACTTGAAAGATTTAACTACAACATAAAAAGGGAAAAAATGGAAAACTTAGATCAAGACACTTTCAAAGCTCTTTTGCTAAAAATAATTAGGGATGAATGGATAGATATCCTTAACATGACGGGGAAAGGAGATATATCTCAACTTTCATTACTTGATATAGGAGAACTATGTATTAATCTCTCAAGAG
The DNA here is from genome assembly GCA_034641835.2 of Pinus albicaulis. Lineage (NCBI taxonomy): Eukaryota > Viridiplantae > Streptophyta > Pinopsida > Pinales > Pinaceae > Pinus > Pinus albicaulis. The sequence continues at coordinate 9,717,701 of CM076583.1, read as the reverse complement.
GAAAATCTAAAATCTCGAAAGGACCAAGAGACCCTGCTCTTGCAAGGGCAAACAAATCTGCAACTGGAACAATAATCAGGGCAAAAATAGGGAATATGCTTGATGAATTCAAAATTTATATTCTAGGGATTCTTAGTGAAAAAATAGATGCCCTTAAGCTACAAAACAAGAAGAAAGCTGAAACTGATTCCTTAGCAATATTTTTTCTGAAATGTAGAAAGAAGCATGCCTTAAGAGAGTGTCCTCTTGATGCAAAAGTAATAGAGACTAGTGAAATTTGTTCAGAAAATCATGAGACCAAGAATTTTCCTTCAATCCCTGGCCTTAAAGCTGTCTTTCAAGAAGAAACAACCACAAATTCCATAGAATCTCTTAATTTTGTCTCTAGAAGACCTTGGCAGGGACCTCAAACTCAAGGGTTTAATAATAAAATGTATAATCAACCCCCACCAAATTGGAATTCTTGGCAGCAACCTTGGCCCCAATTTCAAAATAAATCTCAATCTTGGGCTCAAGGAGCACAAAATACTTATGGTATGTTCTCTCAATATTATCAATATCCACCATCTTATCCATCATATCCAAATTTCCTCCTCAACAGAATCCTCAGCAGAATCCACAACCTCAAAATCAGAATCAAAATCCGCCACTTCCATTACCATTTCCTCAGAAATCAAACCAGTTACCTACCCAGCCAATACCAAACCCCAATAATAAAAATCCTCAGAATACATTTATGATATAAGGACAACAATTTAAAACTTATTAGATTACTCCTTTAGACCTTAATGATGTGCAACTTAGGTCTGGAAGAATACTTGAAAAGAGGAAGCCTTTTGTAATTATACAAGAACAAAATAATTCTGAGGAAGATTCTCTACGGGGGAATAAAAGTTTTGAAGAAATCACATCTCTTCAAAACAAAAATATTGAAAAAGAAGAAAAAGAAGAACCAATGATTTCAACTCCTATGTTAGAGAAACCATCAACATTTACTATTACACCTCCTTTTCCTGAAATATTACAAACTAATAAAGGTGTAGAGAAACAAATTATAATGCCTAACTATGATTTCCTAGATGAACTGAGAAATGTTTGTATTAAGATTCCATTATTACAAGCCATCAAGGAGATCCCAATCTTAACTAAAACAATAAAGGAGTTGAGTATGAAAAAACCAGGAAGAAAAATAAAAGAGATAAAGAGAATACAACTGGTAGGAAAAATAACAGACATAATGATGGGAAAGATTTCTATTCCAAAATATCTAGATCCTAGAAGTCCAGTTTTCAAAACACATATCAATGGAATTGAAATACCAAACACATTAATTGATCTAGGAGCAGCAATAAATATCATGAGTAAGAAAACCATGGAAAAACTAAAGCTTCCTAATCTTCTTTATACACCCACATTACTACAGTTAGCAGATATATCTGTAATCAAACCAGATGGGGTATTAGAAGATATTTCAGTGTCCTTAGATTCTTGGGAGTACCCTGTGGATTTCATGATCATAACTCTTAAAAATGATTTAGGAGGACATCCTATTATACTAGGAAGACCTTGGTTAGCTACAATTGATGCCTTCATTAGCTGTAGATCCAGTGATATTTACATATCTGATGGTAGTTCAACCAATAAATTTACTTTGTATCCTCCAACAAGAACAATCACAAAAATATATGATAATCAATGGATTGATGATGAAGAAGATATACAACCTCTCTTCACTATTTCAAAAATCAGTGAAGATAGTTAGATTCTAAATGTCCTAGAAAATCATGAATCTTCTTTAGAATACAAACATGAATAATTTCAAGAAGAATCCAATATTTAATTTTTGTCATCAAGACAAATTTCTCTTTACTCCATGGAAGAACTTGACAGCTCTACAATTGAAATATTTCCAGGAAAAACCTTAAACATAAATAAAAACCTGGAAAAATCTCAACAAGAGAAGCTAGTCAAAATATTACAGAGACATTCCTCTGCATATGCATGGGAGTACACTGATATGAAAGGAATTAACCCTAAGACTTGCACTCATCATATCTACATAGAGGAAAATTGTAAACCAATCAGACAACCTCAGAGAAGGATGAATCCAAACCTTAGGGAGATTGTTAAAGAAGAGTTGCAGAAATTGTTAAATATCAACTTTATTTATGTCATTTCAGATAGTCAGTGGGTTTCTCCTTTAGTGATTGTACCCAAGAAAAATGGTAAATGGAGGGTATGCATTGACTAGCAAGAATTAAACAAAGCTACTCTTAAAGATCATTTTCCTTTACCTTTTATAGATCAGGTGTTAGATACATTAGCAGGAAAAAAATACTTTTCATTTTTGGATGGTTTTAGTGGTTATAATAAAATTCAGGTTACACTTGAGGATCAAGATAAAACCACATTTACCTATCCTTGGGGAACTTATGCCTACCGAGTATTACCTTTTGGATTGTGCAATGCACCTGCAACATTCCAAAGGGCATTATTGGGAATCTTTTCAGATCTAATACATGATTGTGTAGAAGTATACATGGATGATTTCACAGTCTATGGTAATACATTTGAAGAAGCCTTAGAAAACTTGGAAAAAGTTCTAAAAAGGTGTAAAGAAGCAAACCTTTCATTAATTCATGAAAAATGTTTCATGATGTTTACTGAAGGGATTGTCCTAGGACATAATATGTCAGGAGATGGGATTAGAGTTGATGAGTCAAAAGTTGAAGTCATCTCTAGACTATTAGTTCCAAGTTGTCAAAAATATGTTAGGAGTTTTCTACGATTTACAGGATACTATATAAGATTTATAGAAAACTTCACCAAGATATCATCTCTACTTTTCAAACTACTCACCAAGGACTGTGAATTCAAATGGAATTCTGATTGCCAGTTAGCATTTGAAACCCTGAAAACAAAAATATCTGCAACACCTATTTTAAGGGGACCTAACTGGAAATTACCTTTTCATATCTCAACAGGTGCCTTAGATACAACCCTAGGAGCTGTGTTGGGACAAAAAGCCCTGATCCCTTATGCCATCTACTATACAAGTAAAAATTTGACTCCTTCAGAGTTGAATTATACTGTAACTGAAAAATAATTCTTAGCTGTTTTTCATGCTATAAATAAATTCAGACATTATATAACAGACTATGAAACCTTTGTTCACACAGATCAATCTGCAATTAGGTATTTAATGAATAAATCAATCACTAATGGCAGAGTCATAAGATGGTTATTGCTTTTAAAATAATTTAACATCACCATTCTAGATAGGCCTGGAAAAAAAAATACAGTGGCTGATTTCCTATCTAGACTCCAAAACATTAAAGACAATACTCCAGTTGAAGATAAATTCCTTGATGAATATCTCTTTGCAATAACTACTCAAACTCCCTGGTTTGCAGACATTGCCAATTATTTGGTTTTAGGAAAATTTCCTTCAATTATGAATGCAAGAGATAAAAGAAGAATCATTTATGATAGTGAAAATTTTTCATGGATTGCTAATGAATTATACAAGACAGGTCCAGACCTTATTATCAGAATATGTGTTCAAGAAGATAAGATGCCTGAGATTCTTAAGGCATGTCATGATGAACCTTGTGGTGGACATTTTGCTGACAAGAGGACAACTTATAAAATCCTTGATCTAGGATATTATTGGCCATCCATCTTTAAAGATGCTAAAGAATATGTAAAAAGTTGTGACAGTTTCCAAAGGGTAGGGCAACCTTCTCCTTCAAGTGAAATGCCATTACAACCTCAAGTACATATTGAACCTTTTGAGAAATAAGCTTTGGATTTTGTAGGTCCTATTAATCCTCCATCAAAACAAAAGAAGTATATCCTAGTTTGCACTGATTATGTAACTAAATGGGTAGAAGCCAAGGCATTACTTTTTTCTAATGAAATATCTGTAGTTAATTTTCTTTTTGAGGATATTTTTACTCGTTTTGGTGTCCCAAGAGAAATTTTCACAGATCAAGGAGCTCAATTCACATCAAATATGGTGGAGAAAATGGTAGAAAAGTACAAAATCAGGCACAGGAAATATAATCCCTACCATCCAAAAGAAAATGGCCAAGTGGAATCTACCAATAAGGTGATCGAAGGGATTCTTACAAAGACTGTTCATTTACATAGAAGAGATTGGGCAGAAAGGCTTCCTGAAGCCTTATGGGCCTACAGAACTACATGGAGAAACACAACAGGACACACTCCTTATGAACTTGTTTATGGAAAACAAGTCCTGTTTCCCATAGATTTTCAGATCCAAACTTTCAAGATGGCAGTCCAACGAGGACTTGATCTGACAGAAGCACAAAAGCACAAAATGGAGAAAATTAATGAACTGGATGAGATCAGACAAGACGCAGTCCAAAGAAAAAGCATAGTCCAACAACAAAGGACTAGATGGCACGACAAATATATCAAAGAAAATAAATTTAAAGAAGGTGACTGGGCACTCTTGTTTGATCCAAAATTCAAGAATTTTCAAGGTAAATTTCAAACCCATTGGCTTGGGCCATATGAAATTGAGAAAATATTTGAAAATGGAGCAATAAAGATCAGAACAATAGATGAAGGGAAGGTATCATTTCTTGTAAATGGGCACAGACTGAAATTTTATCATAAAACACTTTCAAGAGAAGAATTTGTCAGAAAATTCCAAGATAACATTGATATGAAGTTAGTGAAGAAAAATCCTTCTTCTTCACTAACTTAGTTTGTATTTTTCTTCATTAATTATATATATATATATATATGAAAACCAATTAGTAATTGGCATATTTATACAGAAAGTGCAGGGTGAAAATCAGAATTTTTCTGACACCCTATACTTTCAATTTTTCTTTTTCTGCAACTAAATATTCATAAAATTACAAGTTGTTGGTACATTTTTCACTCCATACTTCACTTCATTCATATTTCATTCCATCCAGCTAATCTAACTCTGCAGCCTACTTCAATAAACAAAGGATGATAGTCAAAGGAGACTATGGAGCTTAAAAGATCAACATTCGACAAATGAAGGACAAACACAACAAGCAGCAAAGTCAAAAAGGTTTGAGGTAAATTGTGCAAAGTTATTTTGATAGCAAAAATATAAAAACATGAAAAAGATACAATATGCTTAATCATATGTCTCCTAAGTAAATCTATCATTCGAATTGATCTTACTTTATCATAAAATACCTCGACCATATCCCTTACCCTACGCTCCATAACGGTTCATCATTAATTAAGTGACTAATGGGCAAAATCTTAGACGTGACCTATTATGCCATGTCTTTAGAAGATCGTATCATTTAGTTATGATTCCAAAGATAATCATAAATCTCTTCGCAGCTATTTCATTCTATATCAAACCCTCAACTTGATTATTTTCATCATTTTCCTATCACCTCATTCGTTCACCACCTCATTCACTCACTACCATTAGATTATGTAGCCAGTTCATCTGCAGGAACAAAGAAGTCATTTTAAAGGCGAGACATCCTTCAGCAGCTACTCTTTCTTCAGACACAGGATTAGAAACAGAGCATCAGACCCTACAGCTAATAAAAGGAAGTAATTTGTACAGAGAAGAAATGGGGTTAATTGTGAGAACAAAACCAATTGGAGTCAAGTACTTAGAAGGATACCCACAAGTTAAAGGACTATTACAACAAGTTGGGTGGTTGAGTTTTGTAGAAAAATTCAATGGGTTCCATAAAGAAATTACAAAATAATTTGCTAGATCATTTGATGGATCAGAAGTGGAAATTGGAGACATTAAGTTTACCATAACAGAGTCATTTATAGCTGAAGCCACAAAATTTCCAAGACAAGGAGAACGCTGGTTCAAGAATAAGGAGTTTCATAATGAGTCTTGGAAACAAATGCTGAAGAATCCAGGTATGGACATTATTTAGAAAAGGAATTCCGAGCACAACTTTAAAAAGTAAATGGAGAAACATGTTATTAATTTTGCAAAAAATTATAACATGTGAAGGTAGATTTCGTACAATGTATGTTTATCATATCAGGCTGTTAATGAATTTCTTAAATGATGGAGAAATAAATCTACCTTTCTTCTTGCTTAATAGCTTGAAAAGAGTGGCTTCCAATGTTCAGAAAAGAGTTCAATTTCTAGAAACTACTCTACACCACCATGGTTTAGTTAAAATTATGATTGAATTCCATTTGAAGAAAATATGAGATAACTGGGAAGAGTTTCTTTTAAGAAATCATTTTCAAGAGCTAGAGGAAACATCATCTAAAGAAGAGACTGTTAGAAGAAGCAGGAGAAGAAAAACTAATAAAGCTGTTGAAAATAAACATGATACATCATCACAAGAAGAGAGTGAAGAATTGATTTCTGAAAAGTTGACAAAGATTAGGAAACATATTAGGGTCAAGAGAAAAGAGAAGATAACAAGTGAATATACTGATGAAGAAAATGAAAATCCACCAAAGTTAAGGAGAAGTTCTAGACTCAAAGGAATAATGAAAAAGACATTGGTTAAGAAAATAGGAATTATAAATGTTGAAGATGAAGAAACTCCAGTTCAAACACTAGTTGAAAGATCTCCTTTGCATCAGTTTGAAGGAGACCCTAACAGAGGAACTCCTGATATAGACCCAGCTCAACAGAAAATTTATGATTATGTGGAATATCTGGAAAGAAAGGCCTTAGAAAATCAAGAAAGATCCCTCAGTCCATAAGAACCTCCAATAGAAACCCTGAGAAAAGATAATTATGAATTGGAGATACTGAACAGACATATCAAGAATGAGAATGAAATGTTGAGAGAACAAGTTAAATTGAAGAATGCTATGAATGATACTCTCACTCTGCAATTGGGTACACTGCATAAAGAAAACATGAAGCTAAAGAAGAGAAATAAGAAACTGAACAGGGCCCTCATAAATCTTAGGTTCAAATTATTCATGAGAAAACCCAGAATGACACTGACCACCAAAAGAAGCAGAAAGATAAGGCTAGATGTTCTAGCAGAGGTTTTCAGAGCACATGGAATAAATTTTTGATGGAATTGCATGAGGACATGCAAGAGTTTTCAGTGGGGGTATGTTGAGCACTAGAATTGTCTTCTCTTTTGCAAACCTTCACTTCATTTCATCATTTCTTTATCACTTCATAAGCCTAAAAAACAAGGAAGAATGATTAAGATTGCTTAAAGGTTACATACAAATGATTAACATGTTGTATTTTCGTGATTTTTGTTGTTTTAATAATTTTGAATAGTTTAGCTACAGAATACAGGCATTCTATAGCGAGTCAAGTGTTCCGCAGCTGTTTTTGTGTTTAAGTATGATGCAGGTGTCAATTGGAGAAAAGGCGTACATGGGTAGTTCTCAAATCTTCCCTACATGATTCCTTCCTATCCACGAGGATTGAATTGAAAATTAGAGGTGTCTAATCGAATGGTCAAAGCAAGAGTCAAAGAAACTATTTTCTACAGGAATTAGGACTCCTGATTTGCTTTGCAGCAAATCACAAGTCTCAAAAAATTCTCAATTCAATTTTAACTTGAAGATTACACCTGTACCTATTTTTGTTCGACATTAGTTATGAATTTTCATATAAATTAAGCTCTGTAGAACCGAGAAAGGAGAAGGTTGATAAAATATTCAGAATTACAGTGATACTCTGTTTTTCAAGCATTGTTTTAATAAAAGGAGATTAGCCTTGATGCTGTTTTGATTACAATTTTAAGGAGCTAAAGGATTACACCGAATTGGTAGCAGAGGGCCCCTACTATTTGAGGAGGTTTCATGTGTTTTCTAGCTAAGTCATTTTAATTTCTGTTTTAGCATATTTCTTTACTTCTTGTTTTCTAGATTGCTTTCTTAGTTTACAGTTATTGTGTTTCCCTGGGTTCAGTTTATTGAATAATAACGAGTGACTTACAAGTGCAATAATTGTCCATCATTTCATTTCATGTCATTTTCTTTTTTAGTTCACAGTCATTGTGTTTCGTTGGGTTCAATTTATTGAATAATAACGAGTGACTTATAAGTACAATGATTGTCTAGCATTTTATTTTATGTCATAGGAGATCCTCATTACACTACAATTAATCTCTTTCAAAACTATTCCAATAAACTTTGATTGAATGAAAAAGATTCAGTTGTAATGTTTTGAGTTATTAATTGCTTTCATTTCTTGAATCTTTAATTAAGCTGCAATATCCATGGATTAGGATTTCTTGTTTTCATCATTTCTTAATTAAAAAATAGACTCCAAAAACTTGCAAATAAAACTCTGCTTTAATTCATTTGACAACATTTTCTTTTCCTTCCTTTTTAAATAGATTTAATCTCATCTTTCTAGTTTAGAATATAATGCTAAGGATCAAAATATACAAACTCCCAAAACATCAACAAAACATTAAAACAATGAAGTAAGAAAAAGGGACACTTAGGCACATACAGTGCATTACACTTCATCAGTTTACTAGCCCTGGTCGATAATTTATGTTAACAATTTAGGACACTAAATTGACTAAAAAAAGGGTTCCTAAACCCTATCAACACTCAAATCACCTCAAAATTTCTTCAAGTCATTGCCAAGGGTTCTCCAAGCACTGGTGGGGGTAAGTACAGGTCCTCAACTCATCTTTAAGCATTTTTGATGATTTAATTGAAAGAAATTGAAACCCTAAGAGGTAACCCTAAGGCTTAAACTTGACATCACCGTTTACCTTTATTTTCATCTACTTTTAAAGACAATCAGTGATAAACAAAGGGGTTACACTGTTTGAAGGTTGTTCATTCACCTAAGCTATCCCTACACCCATTCCATTCATTCAATCAGTCCCTCCACTTGAAAAGGTTGACATTCCATTTCCATCCTTCATCTCAAATTGACATCAGCCCAAAAGTGTTTCAAAATAGAGTTTAAACATGCCAGCATATGATTATCATTGAGTTGTTAGCCTCTCACTCATTATCATACACTTGTACCCTCACTCACTCATTTCACTCACTTGCAAAGGCTGCCATTCCATTATCCCTTCATCTCATTTCCATTTACAGTCCTAGGGTTTCTCAAGATAGAGTTTACAATGTCAGAAGACAGTGGTAGTGGAGGATAGGCCCAAATTCCAAGGAGGCATGAGCACAAAGGTGGAAAGATCAACATATTTGAACCCCCAAACATAAGGGAGCTAATGACATCTCCCCTAACTGTTTCTTGTTTCAAACACATGGGATGCTTTGAATTTCGTGAAAAGGTGCAGCAGGTGCAAAGCCACCCTGAGCTAACTAGACTATTTATCATTAACTTGCATGAAAAACAAGTTAACCTTGCAGGGGTCACATTTGAGCTATCTACAGATGCTATTTCCAATGCCACTGGGATACCAAGTGTGGGTGAGAAATGGTTCAAGCAGGAAAACCTAGACATGAGCTACTTTGAACCCTACCTAAAGCCTAGGTATAAAGACCACAATAAATCTATCTTTCCTTTCTCACATTTTATTGATATATATGCACCTATGATGAGAATTATCATGAAGTATTTTACATGTGAGGGAAGGTTCTCCCGTCTTTAATCCTACCACATCAGGCTGCTTATGCATTTTACTAGAGTGAGGATGCTTCACATACCCTATTAAATCTACAGAAGCATTGATAAAATGTCCTATATTGTACAAAAGAGAGACTATCCTCAACAGATGCAAAGCCTTTTTCATCATTCTTTGATCAAGATGTTTGTTATGCACCAACTACATCAGAAGGGTATTCCATGGGAGACCTTCATTGTGAATGAGGTGTTTACTTCTCCACAAGCCCATCATCAGCAAGATGTCCCTTCATCTTCTCATCCTCCCATTCCTCCTTCACCATCACACCCCACTACACATTCATCCAGTCTCACTCACATACCTTCACCTCATGATGATCCTCCTTCATCACCCTCTCACAATCCCTCACCATAATCTCATGGTACTAGTGCATCAAACAGAAAGGGAGATGGAAATGAGAAATCAAACAGTGAGGCAAATGTTAGTGAAGTAGATTCCAATGAGAAAGAAAGAAATGAAGAAGAAAGAAGTAAGGGAGATGGAAATGAGGAATTAAACAATGAGAAATAAATCAGTGAAGAAAATGGTAGTGAGGAAAGGAGAAATGATGACAGTGAGGCTGATGACAGTGAGGCACTTATCAATGAAGCAGATGGAAATGAGGCAGAGAGCAGTGAGGATGATGGCAGTGGGTTAAAGAGCCATGAGAGTAGTGATGATACCAATGATGATGGCAGTGATGATGGCATTAATGATGGCAGTGATGAAGGAAATGATGATGGCAGTGAGATAGATGGCACCGAGATGAGTAACATTTAGCCTTTTTCTTTGACCTACTAGAGGAGAAATAGGCATGTGTTTGATGTCGTTAAGAGGAAAGGGGCCATGCCTTCTACATCAACCAAAAATCTTGACAAAGTTAAGGAAAAGGTCATTGATGATGAAGAAGAATACAAGCATGAAACTGAACAAGAGTTTCAACTTATTCACCTTGACAGTGATGATGAAAATGAGGAGAGGATCACTAACATGCTGCTCAAGAGCAAGGATGCCCAGATTATATATTTACAAGCCAATCTTGGTAGGGCTAAGAATGCCATAAACTTCTTTGAGGTTGAAAACAAGCAGCTGGAGACAGAGAAGGCCATATATGAGATCAGAGCTATCAGAGCTCAGAAAGAGGCTAGAAAATCCAAGGAAAAGCTAGATGAGGTCTTGGACACTCATGAGGGCATTGAAGAAGAGGAATAACATCTTCCTAGGAGGAGGCCAAGGAAAATTTGTCTGAAGAAGGCCTTAGCCAAGGAAAGACAACAAGAGACAACATTGACAAAGCAGCTCACTCCAAGTGAGCTTATTGCCATGGAAATAGACGATGATAGGGAATCTTGGCTAGAGAGGGAAAATTCACACTTAGAGGATCATCTGGAGAAGACCAAGAGGGACCTTGACATGAAAAAGAAGATGGCAAGGCATTATGCCTTAAGAAACAAGATTGCAAGGGCCAACCTCAAAAGAGCCCTTGAAAAAATTCAATCCCTAAAGGACGAAAAAGAAAAAGAAAAACTTGACATTCTTGCTGATGCATCCCTACAAGCATCCCAAACATGATCAGCAAGACAAATCCAAATTTTTTCACATTTTTGAAGATTTTGAGTTTTTGACTGTTTTGAAGGGCTAAGCGCGCAGCGCCACTGGCACTGCGCTCTTTTTTGGGGAACCCAATGGAGGAAAAATTTGCATTTTTGTGTTCATCAGGCCAAGGAAATCACTCACAGAAAATTTCAAGTCATTTGGAGCAAAATTGGTCCTCCAAAAGTGCCAAAAACAAGCGAAAACACATTTCTACCCTCTTTTCAGCACTGGCGCTGCGCCCTTAGTAGTATTTTGAGAATGGTTTTTTGAGCAGGTAAATGGAATCCATTCTTAAAAATAAAGGTATATTTGGAAACTAGACAGGACAGGCTTTCCAATGAGCTATCATGGAGCTCATTTGGACACTGGGAAGGCCTCCAAATCTCATCTACAAAACAGGCGATTTCCCCAGTGTTGGCGTTGCGCCCTTGGCCTGGCGCTGTGCCCTTGAACCTTGGCCCTGCGCCCTTGCCTGAAAGTAAAAAAAAAACACAAGGAGTTAACGTAAAAGATATTTTGATGGCTTAATAGACAAATATCTCTAGAGTTAGCTTAGAATTTATGTAAGAAGTAATTTTTGCAGTTGGGATATTTGTGCCTTGGGCCTTGCATGGTCACAATGACCAAACACATTTATGATGTAGTTAATGAAATTTTGGAACCCTAGTTGGGGTTTTGAACCTCTTTTTTAAGTTAAATACTGCATGAGGGCCTCATTGTAGTTTTTGGGTGATTGTTGAGCTGAGCATAGACTCTGAGTTTTAATAAAGTTTGGCATTGGAGCCTTGTAAATCTATTGGACTAAATATCAATGGAACCAACACATTCCTAGGATTCATGAGGTTTGTTAGATGGTGATGTTATTCCACTCTTGTCAATGTTTTCCTTTGTTTACATTATGTTCACGGTTTCTCTAATAATAGGACAGAAATTTTAGAGTTGGATATGTTATCTTGGCACCCTACTTCTGTCTGCATCCTTTTATCTCTATGTTTTATTCTTTGAAGTTTAATTAAAGAATCCTTAAATGCTCTTTAGTTTCACTGAAATGTTATCTTAAAAGTTCTCTTTTTCTGAAAGTAATATTTAGAGAATTCTTAATAGCTCTCTAGGATTACTTGATTGTTGTTTTAAGGTTTGTCTAGTGAAGTCTAGTTGAAGAATTCTTAACTGCTCTTCAGTTTTACTATGCTATCATCCTGAAAGCTTTTCTTGTTCTAGTATGTTGAAGGATCCTTAATTTCCCTTTAAACCTATTGAATTCACAACTTCATGTTCATTTCACATTCACTAAACCTATTTAGATCCATTTGGCTTTGTTAACTTGCCCTATGAAATGCCCTTGACCTACTGTTGTACTTTTCAAGACCTTTTGCAGACTCCATAGCCCAATGGTTTAAGTTTCTCTTACTCTATCTGTTCTACTTGACAACCTACCCAACCAAACAAAACAAATAAAAAAACCCTATCATTATAACTAGCCTAAAATCAATCAAGTTACATCTTTTTACACAAATATAGAGAGAGCCCTATTTGAGTCCAGGAAGGCTAGGTCCTAGGACTCCAAAGTTTGGTTTGATGTTACCATTGTTCAATTTGGTCTTGCCAATCTGAAAAATTACAGGGACCTAACACCTCTAACAATATTATTGAAGAAAGATGAATTTTCATGGACTCCTGAAGCAACTAAGGCCTTTGAAGATCTTAAAGAGGCAATGTGCCTAGCACCGGTCTTAACTACACCAGACTTCACAAAAACCTTTATTGTGGAATGTGATGCCTCAAGAAAATGAACTGGTGCTATTTTAATGCAAGAAGGAAGACCCATTTCTTTTGAAAGTTGTCCAATCAAAGGAAAGTATTTATAGAAAGCTATATGAGAAAGAAATGTTGGAAATACTACATGCACTAAAGAAATGGTGACCTTACCTAATGGGAAGACACTTCAAGGTAAAAACTGGTCATGATAGTCTTAAATAATTTTTGGAACAAAGATTATCTTCAGAAGACCAGAAAAAGTGGGTCACAAAGATGTTGGGGGTTGAAGCATTTCTTTGTGCCATTTATATTATCCAACTAGATTGGATAATCGAAGCAAGGGTTGAATGGAAGAATGAAGAAGAAGTGTGGACACATTGAAAATTTGCAACAAGATCCTAGTACATCTGATACATTTAGTTGGAAAAATGATTCCTTATGGTACAAATATCAGTTATATCTTTGTAAGAATTCCCAACTAAAAAAATATATTCTTTTGGAATTGCACACCTCTCCCTTAGGAGGACATTCAATATTTTTAAAAAGTTACCATAGGGCGAAGAAATAATTTTTTTGGGATGGCCTGAAATCTGATATTCAAAAGTTTATGGTGGAATGTTTGGTTTTCCAGAAAAATAAAGTTCAGAAAATTAAGACCCGAGTCTTCTACAACCTTTATCCATTCCAAGTCAACGTTGGGAGGAGGTTTCAATGGATTTTATCACAAGTTTAATTAAGTCCGAAGGAAAGAGTGCCATCATGGTGTTAGTTGATAGACTTACCAATTATGCACACTTTTGTGCATTGTCTCACCCATTTAAAGCAAGTATAGTTTCTACTGCATTTATGGAAGCAATTAAAAAGCTACATGGAACTCATAGATTACTATAAGTGACAGAGATCCCATTTTTACTGGAAATTTTTGGATGGAATTATTTTCTTGTGTGGGTACTCAACTGGCTCATAACTCATCTTATCATCCTATATCCAATGGGAAAACTGAGATAGTGAACAAATATTTGGAAGGATATCTTCGTTGTTTTGTATCTGATAAACAAACATAATGGGTCAAGTGATTACCTCTAGCTGAATGGTGGTATAAAACTTTGTTCCATACTACAGCAAAAATGATCCCATTTATGGCACTTTATGGATATCATCCACTGTCCATCACATCATCTTTAAGAGAAAATTCTAAGGTTCAAGCAATGGAATATCAAATCGAGCATCAACAAAAAGTTCTCTAACTCTTAAAGGATAACCTAAATTTGGCACAAAATCAAACAATAGGTAGATCAACATCGCAGTGAGAGAAGTTTTGTTGTAGGAGACTGGGTATTTTTATGGCTACAACCATACAAAAAAATTTCCATCAAGCAAGCTAAGAAGTGTTACACAACATTTTGTTACTGTCCCTGCAATTCCCAACTCGCACATTGGAGGGTCGTTTCTATGAGCAATAAGCAGTGTCATGCTTTGAAAATACCATCCTTGCATCCCTTTTGATGAAAGCAACATTCTTCTTGTTGACAATTTCCTGAGCAGAGCTGTAAAAATCCCTATTTTTTCCTTGGCGCGAGTAGCCAGTTACACCCTCGCGCTGACTGGGAAATTTAACATTGAGCCCGCGCTAGTTGGCGCTCTGTGCCAATTAGACACCCGCGCCAAGCTGTTTATAGAATGTTTTTTAAAAATAGAGGCGGAGGTTCCATTCCAACCACCTCGAGGATGAGTCATTGGGAGTGGTTGAACTGAAACAACCATAGACTCCTTCCTTTAGTTAGTAGTTTCCACCTCCCCTGGAACTCTGCTAAAGGATAGGACTCTCTCCCACCTTTGTAGGGATCCAAACCTCCTCCTTTTCCTCTATAAAAGAAAATATCTCTCTTAGTACAAGCTAGCTGAACTGGGAGAATTACACATACTATAGCTCAACTACTAGAGAAGATAGAATAAGAAGGAATTACGTTGAGGAATCTTGAGTCCATGACTTCTAAGAGATCTTGAGTCCATGCCATCATCCCATCCGAATTCCCTGACGAACATTTGAGATGCGCTTCACCTGAACCCCACTGGAGGAGACTGCGACGTCAAAGCATCGGTTGTACTCTTCCTTCTGTTCATTTGATGTGATATGTTTAGCCCTATTTTACTGTCTAATAGTTATGAGTGAAACTATTCTGTCGTATGTTGTTCTTGTTCTTTGTCCTACGTGCAGATATCTAAGCGTGACAGTGAACGGATTGTGATTTTCCAAGGCAGGAGCGAGAGGCCACTACTCTTTCTGCAACGACGTCAGCGTTGGATTCCAGGTAGGTCAATCTACTGTGTCTTTTATTCATTCATTAACTAGGAAGCCACTTTAGCATGTCCTTTTGTTACTAGACCCACCCTAGGGCTAGAGGGATTGTCTCTGTCCACAGAGAGGATTTACCTTCATAACAAATTGGCAACTCCATTGGGGACTAATACGAGTTGGTCGTGTAATCCTGTTGGGTCAATTTTGGTTATTGGTTTAGTTATCTGTCTTTTTCTGGTTTGTTTGCTAAGTTTCCATCCTCTGTTCAGCTCCAGAGTGTCAAGGTTGACCTCTGCTCATTAGGTTGTGTTTTTTCCTCTTTTTCCCACAGGCATCTAGCTTGGCGCGGTTTTTGTATGGATAGTCGCGCCGATTGGCACAGGTTTCTCTTTTAGCACTCGCGCCAACCCCTGTATGGCGCGGATTACATCCTTATAGTCGTGCCAACCCCTGTAGGTTTTGGTTTGACCTCCTTCATGAGTGTTTTGGTAATTTGTTCTTGCTTTTGGGTTATTTTTTGATGTGTTTTAAGCCTTTGAGACTGTGTTGACTACTATAGACTTGTTTCCCTCAGTCGTTTGTCCGTTTTCCTGTTGGTGTCATTTAATACCTTAGGATTTTTAAGTGTTCTTGTACACCGAGCCTTCTGTTCGAGAACAAGTCTCTTTGATTGTTGTTAGTCTCGTTTTGGGTCTTTAGACTGAGTTTTTCTTGATCCTTTTGTTTTGTTGGTTGAATGGTATTTTCTTTTTTTTGATTAGTCCTTCTTCTTCAATACTTTGAGCATCGATTACTTTGCTTGTTTGGGTCACTTTGGGAAACTCTATTTTTCGATTAAAAGTTTGCTCCATTAGCTTGCATGTTTTTGTGTCTATTTCGCTTTGTTTGAGTCATTAAATTTCAAATCTCTACATTCACAAAACTCAAACTAGTGTTTATTTTATTTTCCATTGAATTAGTATGTTGTGTGCTTCATTTCATTGAAAAAATCAAAAAATATCTTTTGCATTCTTTTGTTGCATTGAAATTGAAATGTTCCTTTACATAACTAGCATTTGTTAATCTAGGAAGGAATTTCGTTTTCGATTGATTGCATTAAGGCATTAGAAGTTTATTTTCATACTTTCCTTGCATGCTTGTTTGAAAGATTTCTATCCTTCTTATAACTAGCATTCATCGAATTGAAATGATGTTCATTTTCATATAGCTTGCATTTAGGAAGTTGAGCTCCAAATTTGATAGGGCCTGGAAATTGAAACATAATCCAAGATCAAGTTTAAAATTTACTCAATGAACCTAAGGCAACATTGAAACCTAATTAAACATTTCTAGTGGTCTAGGCTAGAGACGTGTTTTGACGTACCATCACGTATATAAAGGGAGACCCCTCTAGGTTACAATCCTTTATCCATAGGAAGCCGAGTCTGCCTCCTTGTAACTGTGATACACCGAACATAGCATTCGGGGAGACTACCTGCACATACGTTAAGTCCTTGGTCATTTCTCTTTCATTTGATCACCAAGGTGTATATGGAAGTTCATGGAAACCTGGTATACCCTCTTGCTTAGAATACTTGAGTAGTCGTTTCGATATTTTTGCGACTCTTTAAATAAGAAAAATATCATCGAGCACTTGTCCTTTCACGCTCGTTTCAAATTGAAAGTGACTAGAGTCATCTTTTCTCTGTTTCTTGACTCTTAAAACATGAAACAACAGATTTTGGTTTCAGTGTTATAAAATTAATCACCTACGATTACACGCCTATTAAAAGTTTGTTACTTGGTCTCATTGATTCCCTTGGTTCTTGATCTTGGAACCTTCGATTGGTTCTCTCTTTTCCTTCCTGTTCTGATATAAGGTCAAAGTGGTAGAACCTCCAGTTTCGTCGTCTTCACTGCCTCCTAGTGGTGGTTCTTTTTCGAACATTTCTTTCGAAACCACTCAGTCCACTAGGTCTACTGAGTTTTCGCAGCCTATTCTACCATCTATCCAACCCCTTGCTACTCAATCTCTGCTTGACGAGCCGGTTGAGTTCAATTGGCCTCCTTCAAGTGATTGGTTTGGTTTTGGGGATGAAGGATAATTTCCTCCTCTTACGTCTGGATCACCTTTTGTTGCTGTTGTGGTACCTCCTAGTCCCCATAGTCTTTTCGAAGATCTCACGACAGACTCAGATATGGAATCCTCCAGTCTTGTTGGCAGTGAAGGAATGCCTATTTCCATAGGAGAATATTAAATCTTTCTTGAAGATCTCTCTCGTGCCTCTATCCAATCTTCTCCGCCTTCGGTGTCACTTCCGGCTGGCTATAGGTTTTTGAGTCAGATTATGTCTTGTGTTGCATCCATAGTAAAATCCAACATAGTAACTCCTCCTCGAAGTTTGGTCCTCCCTTCGTTAGGACCGTTGCCTTCGGCATCAGATCCATCGGTTACTGTTACGTCTGTCTCCGTTCGACCTACTGTTTGTGTGGCTTCGTCTACGCCTTTGGTTTCTACTTATGAGTTTGACGAGCAGATGTTGGATATTCACCAATGTTATGCTCCTTCGATGGAAGCCTCACCTGCTTCTAGTGTAGTTTCCACTACTCCTGTGATTCCTCGCAGTCTTAATTTTGAGGAGTATCTTTTGGTTGTTCATCAGCAAACCTCTCAGGGTTCTCATTAGTCCCAGGCTCCTAGCCACCCTCTGTTTCATCACTATGATGTAGTTGTTAATCCTATTTATTCATATCTGCTTTATTATGATGAGCACGGGAATCCAGTTTATTTGCCTCCTATTGATCCTCATCAAGTCGTTTCTTAGTTTAGACCTACTTTACCTGTGCAACCCTCTGGCTTACAAGGACAACCCTCTCAGGGACAACCTTTAGCTCAGTAGGGCCCTGCTTTTGATCTACAAGGACAACCATACGGTCCACAAGGCCAACCTTTACAAAGACAACCTTTGGTCCAACATGGACAACCCTCTGGTCTCTCGGGTCAATCTCTGAATCAACCTAGATCATATTTTGGTCCTAGGGGGAAAGTTTATCCACCACAGGGACAACCTGTTGCACCTCAATCACAACCACACGTTCAGTATGGCCCAAATATTTTGCAATCATGACAACCCTATGGTCCTTCTCCAGGTCAACCTGGTCATCAGGGAAAACTTGGGCCATCACAACCATCAGGCCAACCTTTCCCACAAGGTCAACCTGGTGGCCCTCAAAAACCGTTTCAACAGCTGGTTCAACCAAATCAGTAGCCATTGCAACCTTCCCACCAGCAGATTCCTTCATTTCCACAGCCGGTTTTACCTATTTACCTTGCTCAGCAGCCTGCTCAACCTGCTCCACAAGGTCAACATGCGCAACCGCAGGGTTCTTATTACCCTCAACCTTCATACCAACTGGTATATAACGCATCCCAGATTTCGTACCCTCAAAATCAACTGGTATATAGCGCACCTCAGATTCCTTACCCTCAAAATCAACCTATGTATCAGCAACCTCAAAGTCATGCTTACATTCCGCAGCAGAATCCTTATGCTACTCAGCAAGGGCCTCGGTGGTCTACTTCGACTCAATATCCTAGTCCTCAACCCAAGTATTAACCGAATTATTCTGCTTCTAATCCCTATGATCCGAACCCTTTGGGACAGAATGTATGGGGACAGAATCCCACTCAGACTGGGTGGAATGTACACACAGGTCCTTACCAAATACCTCTGATGAAGTTTAATACTCAATTACCATTTCTTGCTACGTTGGAATTACCCGATGTGTCGAAGTTGACAAATGATCCTATTCTTCATAATCCATATTGGCCTCCGGTTCCGACCAAGATTCCTGGTGATTGTCCTAAATTTGAGGGTAAACTTGGTGAAGACCCCAAAACACATGTTATGAATTACCATTTGTGGTGTTCTTCTAATTCTTGGGTTGACGATTCTATTCATCCCCGTCTTTTCCATCAAACTCTTACTGGTGCCGCTACAAAGTGGTACATTGAGCTGTCTCGTGGAGTTTTCCAAGATTTCAATTCCTTAGCCATGGTGTTCCTTACACATTTTTAGTTACCGATCCGTTATGAGACTGGGATGCATCTCCTCACTTCATTGAAACAGGACCGAGCTACTCATATCTCAGATCATATTCATGAGTGGTGGCGTTGTCATCGCATGATCAAATTTAAGATACCTGATCAGCTTCTGACTCATTGGTTCACTACCTCCTTTGTCAATTAGATTGCCAAAGACATAGCTATGGGGGCATGTGTAACCGAGGAATAAGCCATTGCTTACACCCAGTACCTTCATCTTTTGTACTCTCAGTTTGGCGCATTATATGATATCTTTCCTGATGCTCCTCGACCTATAACTTCTAAACTGCTAGCGACTCCATCCATTGATGGTATTATTGGTTCCATATCCTAGACTTCTCAGAAGTCTCCTTCATCCAACTCTGGGAAGCAGAAGTCTACTTCTTCCAATAATGTAGCTTCCTAGTCAACTTCGAATTCTGGAAAACCCGCAGAAGTGAATGCTGTTCAGGCCAACCCTACAGATAACACTTCCAAAGGTAAGAAGAAGGGTAAATTTAAGGCCAAAGTCAATACCCCAAAACAGGATTCTCCAAAACCTCGTTCTACTGATAGTTCTCAACGCAAACCGAAGTATCCTTGTTTGATTTGTGATGGTGAACACTTCACCAAGGACTTTCCTCGATGGTCTGAAGTGAGTCGATTGCTCAAAGGCACCCAAGGAGCTCTGGCCGTTCTTAAAGAACCTTTCCCTCAGTAGACCTTGATGGTAGAGCACCCTCAGTCCTCTGCCCCATTTGGCTCACAAGTGTTCATGATGAACGGTTTTGCACCCATTTCTATTGCTACTCGATCGAAAGATTATTCTGATTCACGTCATGCAGTAGGGAAGGCGATCGCTGATGGTCCTCCTCCTCTGCTTGTTTCTGTCTCTCTTGAGATTGAACGGCCTAGCGTCGACTCTGTTGTACGACCGCCTTCCAAAGGCGTACTCCGTAAGTCTTCATATAATCCTAACACCCGTGCTGCTCAAAATTACAACATTGTTGAGGATTTGGCTCAAGCGCCATCCACAATGTCTGTGTTAGAAGTGCTTCAGAGTTTTCCATCACAACGGAAGGCTTTTCTATTTGCGATAGGCGGGGTCAATCCTTCCGACACTAGCCTTCTCGCTTTCGATTTAGAGAATTTCGTCCTGCGACTCTCGCACCAAATTGCGCTCATCATTCAAGTTGGTATTAATGGTTTGAATATTCATCGGGTTGTCGTGGACGAGGGTGCATCCACCTGTGTTATGTCATCTGCTTGTTGGAAAGCCATTGGTTCTCTAACTCTCACTTCTTCCCCCAATTCCCTTGAATCATTTAATGGAAGGGAATCTAAACCTCTTGGTGTTCTCGCTAGTTTACCGATTACATTAGAAGGGAAGACAGTCAACGTCGAGGTCGAAGTCGTTGATGCTAAACTCAATTATAATCTTCTCCTCGGACGCATTTGGACTCATGCCATGCTGTGCATTCCGTCCACTCTCTTTGGTGTTTTGAAGTTCCCGCACGAAGGAAAGATTATTACTATCGATAAATTGTCTTTCTTCACTTCTTCTTCCGAGAACAACGTTTTGCATGTGGATAAGATTACTACTCCCTACAAGAGCGTCGGGCCGGGCTTTTTCAAAATCCTGTCCTCATGGGTATTTTTCCCCTTCCACCACCAAATATTCTTCAGGTCAATATGATTTCTCGCACCGATGACCTCTGGGTTATCCCTTCTCCTGAAAATATTGATTCGTTCAAAGATTCGATGCCGTTGAGTCCGATTGAAATTTATTATTGTGAACTTATTGCCGCATCAGGCACTCTGTCCTCTGATTCTGCTCCTTCGAGCGTGACTCTTGACATCTATTCTCAATCCCCCTGGATTGGTGATTTTTATTCACCAGATCCTTTGAAATAATTGTTTCCTTCTGATGAGGCTATCATGGAAACCCTGTCTCTCAACAATCTACCGTGGGATGATGGTCATCATCATTCCTCTTTTCTCCCAAGTCTCGGGTCCATGTTTACTTGTCTTGAGCGTTTTTCCTCACAGGTTCCTTCTCCTCCACTTCAAACACCTATTTAAGTCCTTGAAGTTTTTTCGGAAGGTAACTTGAGTAAAATTACTCAGACGATGCCTATCGACATTTCCATTAAACCAGGAATCGTCGAGAACATCCATATTGGGGTTACTTGTTCTTCTGATGAGGTGCAAGTCTATACTAGCCTTTTTCATGAATTCCATGATGTATTTGCGTGGTCCTACAAAGAAATGCCCAACATTGATCCTAGCATCGTGGTACATGAAATTCCTACTTACCCTGGTTCGAAACCTGTTCATCAACGTCTTCGTCCGGTGCATCCTAGGAAAGCTACTGCCATTAAGGACGAAGTGGAAAATCTTCTCAAAGATGGTTTCATTTATTTGATTCCATTGACAGAATGGATCTCTAATATTGTTCCCGTAGATAAGAAACAGGGCACTATTCGTGTCTATGTTGACTATCGTGATATCAATCGAGCTTGTCCTAAGGATAATTATCCTACTCCCTTCATCGATCAAATCATTGACGACTGTGCCAGGAGCGAGATTTTTTCCCTTATGGATAGTTTTTCAGGCTATAATCAGATCAACATTCTCTCGACTGATCAACACAAGACTGCCTTCATCTGTCCCTAGGGCACCTTTGCATATAAGAAGCTTCCTTTTGGTTTGAAGAATTCCAGGGCCACATTTCAGCACGCAATGTCTTATGCCTTTCATGATATTCCCCACATCGTTCAGCCTTATCTGGATGATGTTCCGGCTCATTCGGCTAAGCGTAGGGATCATCTGGACCATCTTCGTCAGATTTTTCTTCGTTGTAGACACTATAACATTCGGCTTAATCTGCACAAGTGTGTCTTCTGCATCGATTCTAGTAGACTCTTAGGGTTTAATCGTTTCCAAAGACGGGATTTGTCTGGATCCTCTCAAGGTTGAGGCTATTATCAATCTCCCCTCTCCTTCCTCATTGCATTAGTTGCAGAGTTTACAAGGGAAAGCTAATTTTCTATGCCATTTTATACCTAACTATGTCGAAGTAGCTAAAGGATTCATGCGATTATTAAAGCAGGGCGTTCCTTTTTATTGGGATGAGATCGCTCAGAAATATTTTGATGCGTTGAAAACCTTGTTGGTCAATGCTCCTCTCCTCTGCCCTCCAAATTATCATCGTGATTTTTCCCTTTATTTAGCTACTGCTTTCAGCATTATTTCCATGGTTTTGGTACAAGATGATGATGACGGTCATGAGCATGTTATTTATTACCTGTCTCGTAACCTTCTCGACAGTGAAACATGTTATGCCCACGTCGAGAAGTTAGCGTTGGCTGCTGTTCAAGCCATTCAACGTTTTTGTCATTATATTCTTTTGCGTACAGTGATGATGATTTCTGAATGCAACCCCATGACCTACATATCGTCTCGAAAATTGCTAGGGGGAAAATACTCAAAGTGGATTGTTATCCTCCAAGAGTTTGATTTGGAATTTACTGCTGCCAAGTCTAAGAAGTCATTGGTATTTGCTGATTTACTCTGTTCTCTCCCTTCGGACTCCGCTCCTTCTCGTTCTGAGGAATCTATTCCAGACGATTCACTTTTCTTGATTAGCGCCCTCAATCCTTGGTATGGTGATATCATCGTCTATCTCTAGACCTCCTCTTTTAGATCTGAGTTGACAAAGGATGCCCGCTGATGCATCCGCCATTATTCACAATCTTATTATATAGTTGGAGATACTCTCTATCGTATTGGAGTCGATTCCGTACTTCGGTGATGTTTAAATCTTGAGGAAGCTGAGAAAGCTCCGAATGATTGTCACAGTGGCACCTGTGGCACTCACATGTCTGGTTATGCTACTGCACAGAAGATTCTTTGTGCTGGTTATTTTTGGCCTTCTATTTTCAAAGACTGTATTGTCATAATTCGTAAATGCCATGATTTCCAGATTTATCAACACAAGTTGCGTGCGCCACTCGTTCCTCTTCATCCTGTCATTACCGTTGGTCCCTTTACGAAGTGGGGCATCGAGTTTATGACGTGTAACCCTCACTCGACCGGGGGGCATGCTTATATTATCGTAGCCGTGGACTACTTCACCAAATGGGCCAAAGCAATGCCTACACTTGCCGCAAACAGTAAGACAGCTGCTCAGTTCATCTTCAATCACATTATTGCTAGGTTTGGTGTCCCTCAAGCCATCGTTACCAATTATGGTTCCCATTTTCAGCATTATATGGTGGCGGAGTTGACTTCTAAGTTGGGTCCACATCACGACAGCTCAACGCCGTACTACCCTCAAGCCAATGGCTAAGTTGAAGCTGTGAACAAAGTTCTTGTCACTATGCTTCAATGTACGATTGGGATCCACAAATCCAATTGGCATCTCATGTTATTTTCAGCTCTTTGGGCGTACCGAACCTCAGTTAAGAACGAAACCGGGTTCACTCCTTTCCAGTTGGTTTATGGCCTGGAAGCTACTCTCCCGATTGAATGTGAAATACCTTCGCTCAATTTGGCTGTTGAATTACTGCTGAATACTTCACCAGAAGAAGAGCGTCTCCTTTATTTAGAAAGGCTGGATGAAACCCGCCGCTTTTCTGCTCTCATTATTGAAGCACAGAAAAAGTGTGTCCAAGCTCATTTTGATCAGTCAGTTTCCCCTCATTCTTTCATTGAAGGAGATCTCGTCCTCCTGTATGACCAAGCTCATGATAAGCTGGGGGCAGGAAAATTTCAACCTATGTGGCATGGGCCCTACATCGTTAAACGTGTGTTGCATAATGGGGCCTATGAGCTAATTGATTACGAAGGTCATCCTCTTGACCAACCCATAAATGGGTTGTATCTCAAAAAATATTATGCGTGAGTCATTCATGCATAATAGGTGTACATAGGTGTTGTTTTCATTTTTTGTACATGTTTTGGTTTGGTGTGCTTTGTGAGCGTTTTCCTACTTATTGGGTCTTTCTTATTGTGCAAATGTTTATTACCCCTTATGTCAGTTTTGCGGATGGTGCTTCCCGCAGTACCAGGAATTTGTCTTCGGAAGCTTGGGTAATTTATGATCCTGCTGGTGAGTTGATAGATCTGCAAGGTATTTTTCTAGGACGAACTACAAACAATGTCGTTGAATATAGCATTGTCATTGAGCTATTAATCGAGGCAATCAATCTCGGCATACGCGCATTGCTTGTAAATCTAGATTCATAGCTTGTCATTCTGCAACTCAATAATCATTATCCAGTTAGAAATTCACACATTCTGAGATTGTATTTACGTATTCATTTGTTGGAAATAAATTTTGATTTTATTTCCTATCAACATATTCCTAGACGAATGAATACATTAAATGATATAGTGGCTAACATTGTATTAGATAGAAATTTGCGTAATTTGTAAAAGCATCATTATATGTAGAAGATCCATGTAGGAAAATAGATGTATATATATATATATATATATATATATATATATATATATATATATATATATATATATCACATGTTTGCATCAATGTGCATCATAACTTCAAAAAATATGTGTGTTTCTGTTACATCCCGAGACATTATGTCTCTCAAAATATGCAGATAAAATAAAACCTAGGTGTCTAATCAGCATGGTGCTCATGATAACATGTCACTGCACGTACAAGCCACCTCAGCAAGCGGTGAATTCGGCTGGGCACCCCTACGGTATGTCTCTAGTAGGTGCGAGGAACGTCGTCAAAACTTCCATAATCCGGGACTCCTCGTGTGATCCCCTCCAAGTTGCGCACTATCTCATCTTCCTCGCCGCCCTCGCCTTGAGGGTCAAAATCGCGAGGGATTCGCCTCACTATCAGAGACATGCCGGTAGGTCTCTCTGGGCCAACATCTGCAATCCATGGATTTAATGTCAGAACATGCATAAATATAAAAAAAATCATAATACTCATAAAATTAAAAAATGAGTCTCACCCAAATCTTCATCCCAATCCTCTCCCTCCGGGAGTGGGAGGTCCAGATCATCAGTGAAATCTGTACTAGAGTAGGGCCAGTCCTCTACGAAAATCAGTTGTCAGTGGAGCCAATCAAAGAATTCTGGTCTCCAGGACATCTGTTGACTACCCCCTGCCCTTGGCATCAAAGCTGCCCATCGAGCCATCCGTGGTTCTCTTGCTGGTGGTGTCGAAACTATGACCTCCTATCGCTGGAAAATGGGTATTCGTTCCAAGAAGAACGATAACCGAATGGATCCATAACCAAATTATTTCAGTTTGGAATTCTTGCATTTTGTTTGTTGACGCTTCATGTTTATTGTCACGGCCTCTGCCCAGTTTTAGATGGTCAATGCCAAGGAGTCTACAGCAAGAAGAAACTGTGTCTTTGTTGCTTCGTGTGGTGCTTGTGACCCTGCAGCTCGTGTGATGGTATGTAGTACCACTCATAAAGTCAAATCTGGGATAGTTTGGATATCAACTTTCCCACTCCCTGATCCCTTCCGTGCTCCTGGACATACCCTGTCTATCACCATGGTCATGTTTTACATGCAAGGTTGGGTGCCGGTTAGAATTGGTGCTGCTCCCCTCCGCGATAATCCTGTGATGAAATACACGTCAGAGACTTCAATCTCAAGTTCTTGATCTTGAAGGATGAACTTCTCTTGATTCTCATCCCATAAGCTGACCAGATACTGTAGTAACTCTGGTTGGGCTCGGAGACATGGCATTAGGAAGAATTTTTTTAGACCACAGTTTCTGAGAGCTTTCATGACTCTCTCATTTTCCATGGCCATCTCATCTTCTTCGCTATGTTCCCGTTATTTCCATTCGATGACCATTTTGCCTCTTTCTACCTGCAAACACATTCATATGAGTGGTATTAGTCAATTTTGAACCTTAAATTTGTGAATTATTGGGGTATTTGATCAACATTTTGCCTAGAAATGGTTTGCGCCATTGGCGCGCCCTAGTGTTAAAAATTGGGCGGTTGGCGTGACTCCGTGCCCGAAACCCACGCCAACCGCCATGCCCTAATTTTTTCATTTCCTCCCCCAAAACTCAAAATTGAAAATTGCAGATAGTAAGAAATGACTTAAATGACGAGAGTGATCTCGGATCTTACCTGGAGCTGACGGATTTGCGATTGGTCTAATGGATCGGCTGCTATCGTCGCCGCAAGATTGCACAGTGAATTGGATAACTATTGCTCTACAAGAGGTAAAAAGTGAAAAGTAATTATTTTTACTATTTTTGGCATTTTATAATTTTTTCACAACCCTAATTAGGTTTTAAGACATGTTTTTCGATTATTTTACTATTTTCGAGAAATGGGTTTTACATATGTCTCTTATGCAGCAACAGGTTTTCATGCGACAATGATGAAGTAACGAGTTATATTTTATACTTTTTCGGACTCGGTAAAAACACGAAAAAGTCACTATTGGACTCATATTTCAGCTCTTTTCTGACTCTCTAAAATTGAAAATATTGTCGAGATTCTTGTCGTTTTGAACTCGTTAAATGGTTGTGAAACGATATCTACCCAGTATACGTTTAACCCTTTTTTGGGTTGGAATGGATTATTTACGAAAAAGGAATACCTTAGCCTATCGCGACTAAGAGTTTCTCTCAGACACAATTTTCTACCTTTTCGGATCTGTGATACTACCTACGAAAAGGGACTGCTAGAGTTTTCTTTTCTGCCTTCTTTTCAAACTCTATAAACATGAAAAGATGTCGAGTTCTTCCTTTGTTAGACTCGTTAAACTCTGATGACATCGGACTTTGTCACCATGATGTTATTCAAGTTCCTCCTTCCTAGGGCTCGTAAAATGTACTAGGTTGGATTTGTCCGAAGGACAAACTTACAACAAAATCATATGCTATCCCCTTCAATCTTGTTTTAAAAAATAATTGGGGTACTCGCCAGAAATGGTGGGGGAAAATGAAACCAAGTTTTAGTTATGTTGGCAGTATGTCACTCTTGAACATGGCACTTGTCTGCATTTGTGTCGAGTTGGGGACATCTCATTTCATCATTTTTGCCTCCATGGGTTTGGGTAATCCTTTTTGATCTCTCATATACTCTTTTCCACGTCATCATGACCTCAGATCCTTTGATGTCAAATACTGCCAAATCCAATGTCATGCTGCTGATATGTTCAAGAGAAGTTTTCCTTTGTAGTTGTCAGCCTTTCTTTGATTTCCTATTGGTCCTGATTCACTTTCATCATGTTTCTTTGTCTTGTGTCGATGATGTGGGAAACATTATGGCCCTCCTTCGACCAGGTCACTTCCTGTTGACTTCAGCTCATTATCTAGGAATTTGATCTAGAGACTCCCTTTTGGTACCTTGGAGCTTGCATGCCTCAATGGTAGGTTTTTCGCATTCGACTCAAGGTTCACATCATTGGCCTTTGATTGAGTGATTCTGCAGATGTTCGATGTCAGATCATTGTTCACATTCCGTAGATTGTACCTTTTGTACCTTGAGGGCCATCATCATCATTGGTGGTTTCTCTCGCATCTGTTAACGACTTTCATCATTGGCTGGTAATCAGATGATTTTCCTGCATGTTCAACTTCAACTCATATATTCGCATGCTCGAAATTGTACTTGTTCGGGTCGAGATGGAGCGCAAAACCCTGGGTTTTGTCTGATAAAATCCAAGCTGCAGATTGTTCTGGGTTATCATGAATTATTGCATGAATATTTTGATTGGATGGCTGCGACCATACCTGAGTCTATTTATTGATCTTTATTGCTGGATGGCTGCGTCCATACCTCAGATCTCAATTTTTGTATACTCTATTATGGATGGCTGCGCCCATGCCACATGATTCATGTATCACAGATATCAGTTGCATTTGTAATTGCAGGTCTTCTGACAATGGTGTTTGGTTCGAACGCGTTCTCATAAATAATTTCACCCCTCCCTTTCCCTCGGACTTCATGCTTTAGGGGGCATCTGTTACACAACATTTTTTCACTGTCCCTGCAATTCCCAACTCGCACATTGGAGGGTTGTTTCTGTGACCAATAAGCAGTTTCATGCTTTGTAAATACCATCCTTGCATCCCTTTTGATGAAAGAAATATTCTTCTTGTTGACAATTCCCTGAGCAGAGCTGTAAAAATCCATATTTTTGCCTTGGTGCAAGTAGCTAGTTACACCCTCGCGTCGACCAGGAAATTTAACACTGAGCCCATGCCAGTTGGTGCTCTGTGCCAGTTAGACACCCGTGCCAAGCTGTTTATGGAATTTAAAAAAAAAATAGAGGCAGAGGTTCCATTCCAACCACCTCGAGGATGAGTCATTGGGAGTGGTTGAACTAAAACAACCATAAAATCCTTCCTTTAGTTAGTAGTTTCCACCTCCCTTGGAACTATCCTAAAGGATAGGACTCTCTCCCACCTTTGTAGGGATCCCAACCTCCTCCTTTTCCTCTATAAAAGAAACTCTCTCTCTTAGTACAAGCTAGCTAAACTGGGAGAATTACACATACTATAGCTCAACTACTAGAGAAGATAGAATAAGAAGGAATTACGTTGAGGAAGCTTGAGTCCATGACTTCTAAGAGAGCTTGAGTCCATGCCTTCATCCCGTCCGAATTCCCTAACGAGCATTTGAGACGCACTTCGCCTGAACCCTGCTGGAGGAGACTACGACATCAAAGCATCGGTTGTACTCTTCCTTCTATTCATTTATATACATGAATACTGTTTGGTTCCACTATTTTATTATGATGTTTATTTGATGCGATATTTTTAGCCCTCTTTGAATGCCTAATAGTTATGAGTGAAACTATTCTGTCGTATGTTGTTCTTGTTATTTGTCCTATGTACAGATATTTTGAGCGTGACAACAAATGGATTGTGATTTGCCAAGGCAGGAGCGAGAGGGCACTACTCTTTCTGCAATGACGACAGCGTTGGATTCTAGGTAGGTCAATCTACTGTGTCTTTTGTTCATTCATTAACTAGGAAGAAACACTTTAGCGTGTCATTTTGTTACTAGACCCACCCTAGGGCTAGAGGGATCGTCTATGTCCACAGAGAGGATTTACCTTGATAACAAGAAGGATAATAAATTATCGCCAAATTACTATGGTCCTTACATGGTGTTGCAAAAGATTGGTACTATGGTATACCCAGTTTTCCATGTTTCATGCTTAAAGAAGGTTATAAATGACAAACTTCCAGTTCAAACAATATTTCCAGAACTTAATGAGGAAGGAAAAATCATATCGGAACCTAAAGCAGTCATGGAAACAAGAACTTGACAGCTACGAAATCGATCAATTTCAGAGTATCTCATCAAGTGGAAGAACTTACCCATTGAATATTCCACATGGGAGGATGAGAATTTTATACAGAAGCATCCAGAGCTATTCAAGCGTTGAGGACAACACTTTCTTGAAGGAGAGGGGCATCTTAGGTCCCTTATTACTAGTGTAGTCCCTTATTGTTGTTAGTGTAGACCCCATATTGTTATTATTATGCCCCATAAAATCCACTACTGTTATTATTGTTCCCTTACATTATTATTGTTAGGTTGGCTAGGATTATATTGTGATCCCATGGACTCCTATATATAGAAAGGAGGTTTCTTCATTTGTGTGATCAAAGAATTTCTCATTTATGTAATGTAAAGGAGGTTTCCCCCTCGAAGTGCCTGGTTTCTAAGGCGTTGATCTCTCTTTTCTTCTATTTTTGGAGCTAGTTTCATAACAAAATGCATTAAAAAACTATCAAAAATAAATGCTAAGTAGGCTTAGAAATATATTGTAGGTTCTTATTTGCCATAGGAATCTTTTACCAAGTAGCTCCAAAGATCTAATCAATTAAAGAATCCTAAATTGCATATTACATATTTTTTAATACCCCATTCTAGTAAATAATCTAGTACTGAATTAAGTACATAAATGTTGGAATGAAATTCTGAATAAGTATCAAATTAAGTAAAAAATTATTTAAATTGAAATTATGGATATGAAAACGTGTTATGAAACCAATTCAAGTTTGTTTAATTCTTAAGCATGAGAAAAATAAATTTGAATTTTATCACAACATGTTGAAATCACTATACTAACAGATCTGAAATGTAAGTCTAATATGAATCAAGATTGATGAATGAAATATTGAACAAAATCTAAAAAAAGCCAATACATTTGTGTGGAAAGAAACTAAATCTAACTAATATTATACTCTACGAATGAAATATGGGATGCAACTTGAGTCGAGGGGCCCTTCTTGACCTGGGAAATTTCCTAGAGACTAAATCAGATCGTAAATATACTCATCACCTCAATGATTGAATCCTCATTACAACAAAAATAAATTCAGCTTTGTTCACAAATAAAACTTCAACTTTGGTTACAAAAACCAAATTAAAAATGTGATACCAAAACTCCTCACTGTGTCCTCTCCCTTCTCTAATATCACGTTGCACAGATCTTCCCTTATATCATCATAAGGCATAGGAAGAAATGGTCAAAATACAACATCGACTCCCAAAAAACTCTCACTCCATACTATGATTAAAATAACATATATTTTTTAAAATTTGTTTGTTATGATTCAAGATCATGTTAAATTATTCGTTGGAGGTAGAAACAATGCAACTTGGCATTATTTTAACTTCTTTCCAAGTTTGGACATAACTGCAATTCTAGACATGGCTTCCTGTAATTGTTGATGCGCGGGTACATAATCAGATACCAAACTAAGTATCAAATTGAGTACTAAACAAATGCCAAATCGATATTGAATTAAGTACCAAATTTTTGTAGGTGGAATTTTGGTTTGAATAACGCCTTTAGCTTCACATGTGAGCTAGGTGTGAACATGAATCCATCCATAAAAATATAGTTGCAACCCATGTCATATCGAGAAGTGCCAATGTGTGAACCTTTACTTAGTACCGAAACTGATATAAGTACTGAATTGTCAAATTCTAGTACTAGAACTTGTTGTTTGGTAACATAAACATATTAGTAAACCGTCATTGGAAAACCACGTTAAAAACTCATTTAATCATTAAAATACAAGAAATAGTCAACAATTAACCACAAGGTAAAATGAATGTATTTAGGGAAAATTGGTAATATGATAGTTATGAAATATGTTATAAAATTATGAATATGGCTTGTAAATGAAAGGTTTGGCTAGCCAATACGATAACATATCTAGGGCCCAACATGCATGTTCTAGTTTCATACTTAACATGCAATTGATAATGGTTAACAAAGGCTCGTGCCATAGTTTTGTTTGTAATTTATTGGTTGCTGGCCTATAGAGAAAGAACTATAACGTTGGATTTCCCATAAATGGTGACCTAAAGGAGACACAGATTCGAGATTGGGGCCTAAAGGTTTCTTTATAGTCATATTATTTAAGCTGGAGGATAAAGAAATGATTTTTGAGGGGGGTCCATATTTCTACAACAATTTGGGATTATATATCCATCGCTAGGAAGAATATCTCAATCCGAAAAAAGAAGAGTTCCAATCGACACCAGTATGGGTATGACTATATTCTTTACCAACTGATTTTTGGATTCTAGAAATTCAGGAAGTGATAGGGAATGTTTTTGGTATATTTGTAATATTCACAAATGGGAAAAGCAGGAATGGAGTGCATAAAACTGGAAATATGAAGAAATATAATAGATCAAAGCATGAGACAACAGTATATCCATTCCATTATGATTATAACAACAAAATAGGTACAAAATATTGAGGAAAATATCACTCAAGTTGGTCAAACAAGCCTCCCATGCAAACATATACATAGATCTAAAATGTTGTTAATACATGAAATAAAGGAATGCAGAAAAATGCGATGTATAAGAGAGAATAGAAGCAGAAATATATAAAAATATATTGCTGCTGATACAATTCTCCAAAAATGCTAAGGCTAGAGATCCATGCTCCAAAACAGATTTCTAGGACAACCCAGAAAAGGTTTCCGGAAATACACACTATACAAATATAGAAAATTTGGCCCTAGAGCTAAATAATCTCTGCAACTGAATCATTGATGGGAGATGGCTGATCTGATATACAATATGGCTGATCCTCCTCCAAAAAATATCCTAAATTAAGGGATGATCCCCACACAGGAAACCCCAACACTCCAAATAGGGCAATAAAGCCACTGCTGCAGCTTCTCTCCAAAATAATGCAGTCCTTGAGGGAAAATGTGCTGTAGCTGATGTCTACTACTTGGCCTAGTGCCAAAATATCTAATGAAGCCCTGAAGTCTTCCTCACAAGCCTCTGGATGAAAGGATGATCCCTTCCATGGAAAACTAGCTCAGAAATTGGAGATCTCTCTCCTCCACTGCTACACCCCTGCAGCACAACCCAACTCTAAACATAAATGCATTGTACATGAGACTGAAGCTTGGAAAAATTCCTGAATGTGGAAGTATAGTGGAAACTCCTCAAAGAGATTCTCAATGGAAGAGGTGGGATTCCCAATTAGGAACACCCTGTGCTAAACAACACTGCAATCTTAGCTAAACAGCTAAAGAAAGCTATATGTCTAAATAGACCATTTATCAAAACATAAAATATATCAACATAATGCAATATGGCTGCCATCCTCTTTGTTATATAGGAAATGAGCTTTCTAACCCTAAGCCCCATTCATTTATGACACTACTTCCATGCAATGAGTCTCCATCTAAAACTGCGCTCTCCCATCATGAATGCCACTACTCCATGACAACGCTGTTTATTTGGTCAAAGTTGACCCAGTCTTCATGCTCCAACCCCCTTTCACACCTAAGGGTCTTCAATCCAACTTTTTAGATGACCTCCATTCACACTAGGAGTGTCTTTATTCCTACTAAGGAGATTTATGGGTCTCCATACCCTCTTATTCCTCCAAATAAGAAGCAAAACAAAATTTTAATATTCCAATTAGCTGTATGCTAATTTAGGAATATTACAATCCTCCCCTCCAAAATGTTGCTTGTCCCCAATCAACTGCAAGGATAGAATTGAAGAGCCTCCTCTCCTCCTCCTATATCATCCTCATATGATAAGCTCCTCTAATGAACAAGATG
Source organism: Pinus albicaulis (assembly GCA_034641835.2). Lineage (NCBI taxonomy): Eukaryota > Viridiplantae > Streptophyta > Pinopsida > Pinales > Pinaceae > Pinus > Pinus albicaulis. Next base: position 9,684,312 of record CM076583.1, on the reverse strand, counting down.
CTCTCTCATCAATATGTCTCCAAATTGCTCTTCCCAAGCGTACAAGTTAGCTTTTGGTGACAATCCCAAATAGCTATCATCATGAAGTAGTGGGATATCCATGGAGGCAACTATATGGAATCTGAAATATATTGGGAACTATCATTCCCATGTAAAGTCTCCATCCCCAAGCTATCATCCATACAAAACAAGTCACCCTCCAAAATGGTAACTCATAGAAATACTCCTCCACATTAGGCTCCTGCAAAGTAGGTGGGCTGCATTGCTGAACTTGATAGACCAAATTTTCTATCCCATGCTATCTCTCTCTCCACTTATGATAAGTGTAGAGTAGCTGCTGATTTTCGGCTGCAATAATGTTGCCTTCAAGAGGCAAGAAGAAAACTGGATCTTCAAAGATCCTCTTTCTAGAGTCATGAATCATGTTGGAACAAACCACCCCATATATGATTAATAGGATATCATCACCATATGGCATCCAAATGAGAAAGATACTGAAGGTTTTATGTAGTGCTAGAAAGTACCAACAATTTCCCAAGTGATCACAGTGCAGTTTTAGAGCATGATGTGGCAAGTTGTTTTCCAACAAATTGTTAGTTGTGCATGTCATCTCATCTACTAGTAAATAGAAAATGGCATTATGTATCAACTGAGCATACAAAGAATAGTACCATACTTTCCCAAAGCCATACAAGAGATGGCTATCCCCATCACTGATGTTGGTCCCAAAATGACCATGAGGCCCAAATAGAGGCTTGCCCTCTTGTGGAGAAATGCACAGTATAGAGATGGTAAGAGAATGCAAATACTGTGTTAGATAATAAATAAGTGCAAAAACACAACTCTTACCATGTACGGAGAGTAGATTGATAACAAAATCCATGAATGAGCCCTCCATAGTGGTATGGCATATCTCCATGAAAAGGAATGACTCACGTGCTGCATGTAAAACCTTATTCTTATGCTTGGAGATCCAAGTCAAGAAGATCATATCATGGTAATAGATGTCTCCATCCACTATTCCATCACTCTCATCTCCTACTTTTCCATCAAGTGCATCATAGCTCCATTCTTTGACATGCCAAATGCCAAAGTCATCTACCATAATGCTACTATATATGGGAGATTCCTTCCAAAGTGGAAGTACCTCCTAATCCTCCAAGGCTAAGGAGTAGCCCCTTTGCACCATGATTGTGCCACCACCATCTACTCCTGCAACATCATGCAAAGTATGGGAGAAAATCGGCCCATACTCTCCCAAGAGTATCCAAAGCAAAAAAAACTCTTGTTGCCTCCTCACACCATCACCATATAGACCATGGATCAACAACATGATGGTTGATATGAAGGATATCACATCACCCCAATACACCCAAACTCCTTGCTACCATATGATGCAAGTGCCATGCCAAGTCCCAACCACCAACATACACTTTGGAGTAGGATATGTCACATGTTGACCAAACTCTTTCAAGAGTAGCCAACGCAACCTTGTCTCCTGCTGCCCTATGTCATAGATCTACAAGTCGCTCTCCAGCCTCTTTCTCATCAAAATCACCCATCCAACCAATGGTGAGTGTCTACTATCATGTTCCCAATGGGTATTTCTCCAATGGAGAATACCATCCTCCCAAATCAGATTTCTATCTTTTCATTTCATGGGATGTTGAAATGCAATCTCCTGGAGATCTCCAAATGAAGACCACTCCTCAATGACCAAATTGACCCCATAAGGATCCAAATATATTGAAGGAAAAATCTTCTCATTGAGTAGTGAAGTGCTCATCAAGAAAGATCCATCATAATAATGGGAGATAAGATGTATCTCATCAACCATCTGCCTATCCCCTGCTACACATGTAGAATTGTCACTAGAATGCTCCAATAATGGTTGGGCCCCCAAATAATCACTGCTGCTCAATGACAGCGTTGCTGATCTCCATAATGGTGTCTTTGCTGTTTCATGCTCAATGCTGAACATATGGTTCTATATTGGATTATCTAGGACAATACTTATCCTATCCTCCAAAAATATACCCTCCAACCCCAAGAGTTGTGTGCAACTCAAAAATGACATACTAGGATGAATGTATATATCCTCCTTGAACATGTTAAGGGTCCTCTGCGCAGTGATAGTCTCTTGTCCAAATCAGCAGTGCATCTTGACCCTAGGTCATGCAATGGTATGTCCCCATAACCTTCCATAATATGTGCTGAAATAATAGAAAGTGGAAACATTTTCATACCTTGGTTTTGCTTGGGAACATCTTGTACTGGTACAAGTGTTCCTCCCTCCGGTGTGATAGCTTCCCCAATAGCTGATGATGATGGCTGATCCTCTACTGCTGCAACAACGCTGGTATAAGCCTCCCCCTCCTCATGCATCTCCTAAATAATGCATGGGACTCCAAGTGTCAAGAGATCAAGACCACTTTGCAAAGATACAAGTGTTCCTCCTCTTGATGTAAGTGCCCCTGCAGCAAGTGGTGGTGGAAGTTTCTTCTCCTCTGATTTCTTTGTGTCAAACTTTTTAATCAAACTTTGAGTAAAATCTGCATATGCAGTCACCTTTGCATGACTCAAATGGCTGAACCACCAGATGTTTGCTTCACCCTCAAGGTGCAGCATTGCAATCTCAACAGCTTCTCTTTATACTACTAGATGTAGCAGGAAGAAGGCATCTAACTTTCTCCTCCAAGCCCTTGCTGTGCATATGGAACCCATCAAATGTAGACAATAGAAATCTATTGTGTTTTCTTCTACAAGGTCTTCTCTCTTCTTTGAGCTGAATGAAACATGAGAGAGTTAGACTTTCCTTGAAAGCCCTTGGTTGAGACTTGTACTCTGCAAGACAATCACTTAGAATCTCATGTTCTAAGTTTCCTCCATCTCCATGCCTTTCATCTTCTTCTTCAAAATAAAATGGCATAGTGACGCATCCTAAGCTGCATTTACCCACAATTACGCATATAAAAATGCGTGTCTCGTTTATGCCTAGGAAGTTCCTTTTCCAAGTTTAATGAAACCCTTTTTTTTAAACCACTATGGTTATAACCATATAAAATATCCATTTAATGCTAATTCTTACCTACGCTTCGTGACTTTGGGTTAAACCCATTTTGTAAACATATTATATTTGGACCCCGCACTTTTTACCCAATACACCTTTATATTGACGATCATACACATCCATCAACCCGTCCATCTTTGACATCATCATTCACCGTTGACCTTCCTCATGCTTTCAATTCAACGACCTTCGCAAACCATCGTAGTCCCGATTAGCATGAACATTAACGTGCGATAAAAGTGGTTTGGACTTGCAATGTGGCACCTCCACGTTATCTCGCAACCTCCAATCTTTTACCATTTACCTCTTTTGAGCTATGCGAAAACCATTTGTTGTTTTGCAAAAACAGTTCAACATTTCATTGCGCCATCGATTCATGGTCCCACTTGCTATTCATTGAGTTACGGTTTGCAGCCTTTACCCAACGCGTAACCTTCTTCCTTTTGGTCTTTCATAAGATGAGATGAACTTTCATTTCAGCACTAGAGCTGGAGGTAATGGTGAAGAATTTATAACATCGTTGCTTCTTGTAGAGTTCTATTGGAAATTTGATTTGAACCCGTGACTTCTTCTCAGACGTGTACGCAATTCTACATAGTCTTCAAGTTTAACCATAAAATACACTCATATATACTACGACAGAATCAAACTTCTCAGCATTTTATGTTATATATCCTCTGACCTCATTCTGTTCTTCTCGCCTCTACGCAGTGGGAATTGGACATCAATTTGAAAGGTCAAGTTGTTTTTTAGTGGCATCGATCCATTCTATGATCGATGCTCAATATTTTACATACGCAATCCACACATAATTTAAATTATAAATTGAATTTTCGACCTCTTAAGAACATGCAGTCTCATGAATTCATAAATCCTGTAGCTCAGATACACAATGACAGAATTTCCTTTGATTCTGTCCTATTTCACCTGCACACATATATACTGTGCCAAACTCTGATTCATCACCTGAAATTATGAATTGAATTTCTCAATGCATACTTAATACTCAGAAATCAAGTCTCTCTATATATAACCCAATATTTACACAGGTTCTTCTCTCTGGCCTGATTTTCTAATCAATGGCCTTGTCACCTATTCTTTGGCCCGTAGACTTCACAATCTAAATCCTATCTAAATCCTCTATATATTTTCCATGCCTTTGAGGCTTATAATTTATAAAAATGGATTCTACAACCAATTCTGGTTTAGATCCATAACTTGCTCAACAAATTCCTAAGAATCCTCTAAGTCCTAAAATCTCTTCTTTATCCCTAAAGATCCTCTCTAATCTCCAAAATCATGAAACCAATTCCTAATTTAGGATTTACAATTAATTATTAACTCTCTCATTCCCTATGGAATCTCAACTATCCTAATTCTCTCATGTTTTCCAACATTCGAGAACATTTACAAAATTCCTCTCAATTAATTAATTAATTCCTATTCTAAATGTCTCACTTAATTCACTCAAGATATTAAAATTAATACATAGGAAACCAAATCCCTTGAAAACACAAGACCCCTAAGTCTATTTAAAATACAAAGAAATTTCTAAGCCTAATTCTCCTTCATCAGACTTCCAAGGTTGAAAATAATCATGATCTCCCGATCATGTGTTTCTGATCTTTGTCTTCCTGGATCCCATACCTTGTTATGTCATTTTTCTTTTGTTACTGCTTTTGTTTGTTGGTTTTCTCCAGGTCTCCACACTTTATGTTGCTTTACCCCACTAGATATGCTTTTACAGTCTGCTACTGTCTTCCTCTTGCTGCTGCCTCTTTGTTTTCCTGCTGTTGTCTTCTTCTAAGACAATTTCATCATTATCCTTCTTATCAGTTTAATTTCTTTGTCTAATATATCTTCTGACTGCTGATTACTTCCACCTCTTGATTGCTGAACTTTTATTCTTACTGCCGCCCTTTCATCCTTACCCTCTTGTTTACTTTTGTCTTGCACCTTTTTAATTTCTTCTACATTTTATTCCAAGACAATATTCTTCTTCTGTTTACTGCAATGGATAAATTCTTCATGATTGTAACTTATGAAAATTTATTTGTCTTCTTTCTTCAACAATTCCTTGGACTGATACATAGTCTTCCATTTACTGCTATCTCCTTCGCTTTGCTTTAGTTTGTTGCTGTTGTCTTCTAACTCTTGCATCTTCACATTCTACTTTCTTCAAGCCCTTTTGTTTCCCAATATTGAAATTGATATTTCTCTTCCTGTATTGAATCCTGATTCTACAGCATAATTTCCAGAAATCTAATTTCTTTGTTCCATGGATTAAATACTTCCATAGATTCTTCTTTTTCCTTATTTACTTGGCTGCTCATCTGTGTCGAATTTTCTCCAACATCTGCAACAAAATCTGCACTCACAAAATAATTACTAAAATAAAAAACATAAGGCCTCAGTACCTCTTTTTCCTTTAGAAACATTTCATTTTGCTTCTCTGAAATTTCCTCTTCTATCAGGACATCAGTTTGCTGATTCAACCTCTCTAAATAATTCTCTAAAGGACTCTCGAGACTGTCAGCATGTCACTCTTCCACACCATTTGTTTCAATGTTGTTTCTATGTTCTTGTGCACTGTAGTGAACTCTTTCTTCTACAATCTCACTGTCATACTCTGAGTTTTCCAACAAATACTCTAGAAATGCAATTTCTCTTTGACATTTCTTAAGTACTTCATCATCACTTACAATCCCTACATTTATACACAAATTGTCAGTTTGCAAATCACAAGGTTCAACAGTCTCAACTGTTGCTTCACATATCAGCTCTTCAGATTGAATCTCCTCTCCTTCTTCCACAAGAAATTGTTCTTGTGTTATAACAGTTTCAAATATCAAAGCATTACTAATTTGTTTCTGCTGCAATAAATCACTGCTTTTCTCATTCAAGAGACATTCTTCATCATTACTTTATGCTTCAGAGTATTTATCTTCTGAAAGATACTCTTCCATACTTACATCAATTTTTATGTTAGTTTCAAAAGATTGTTCATCATCTGAAAAACCTGTAATCACATCAAAATCATTAGTTACAAAAATACAAGGCTTTACATCGTTCCGCTGATCTGAACTTGCCCAACAGTTCAGGAAATCATCAATAATTCATTTTTCAGCAAGGTAAACTTCTTGATGTCTTGAATTCTCACAATAATTCATAAGATCTCTCACAAATCTCCAGTCTTCATCTTCACTCAGAATTTCACCTTGTTCTGGTCTACAAATGGAAACTTCCATTTCTGACTCTGTTTCTCTGAGTTTTTCTATCTACTGTTTCACTTGTTTCTGTTGTAGTTTTCTCAGTAATTTATATCACTTCACTATATTTTTTCTCAAGACCCAAACTTGTCTTTGGTATTCTTCTATCATCATCTTTAATTTATTAAATTGTTCTCTTATCTCAGCAATCTCTTTGTCACGCTCCTCTTGACTCATATGTTTCCTGCAAATTTCTTTAACACCCTTCTTCTTCATCTTGTAGCTTTCTTCTGAACCTTGCACATCACTTTCCATAGTCATCTTCTCTTCTGTGTGAGCTTTTACACCTACAACTAATCAACCTCCTACTGAGTTAATCTTCTCACCAAGCTTCTCCTCTGCCCGGTCTTCAAGTTCTCTCCTTCTCAGAACTTGTACTGAGCAATCTTGCTCTCTTCTCTAGTTGCTGCAATCACTTCATTTAAAGACACCATTTTCCTTGTCTATTCCAAGCCTTAGCTGGAATAAGGTCCTACTACAATTTCTAAGAACTTTCAAAAGTTCTTCCTACAATCTCACTACTGCAATCTTGTGCCAAATTTCCACTCCTTAAATCTGCTATGGTCTTTCTCAGAACCCGTACTATGACTATCAATAGTCATCTTCTTCTTTCCATCTATATGAGTTCATCACTCACTCCCTCACTATGAGCTGTTCTAAGCCTCTACAACAACAAGTCCTTCTTGCAACCACTTACCTCACCAAGTTTTCCTCTGAACTTGGACTTTTGGCAAGTACAGTTCTCTATCTCCGGAACCTCCTTTTGAGCATTTCTCTCTGCTCCTTCTAGGCTTTAACTCTTCTGCACTTTTGAGAACACAATTGTCCCTTTAATCCAAAATCTGTTGGAATTATTCAAGGTTCTACTCCACACTTTTCTTTCACTCATAAACTCTTACCAGCTTCCTTCATCACTGTTCTTACATTTAAGGCTGTGATCTTCTTTTCTTGAGCTTCTCTTCAACTGTCTGCAACCTGAATTCTACAAACATAATCTTCAAACCAGATTAAATAACACATAACACCTCACCTTCAAGATCTCTGTGTGATCTTGTTTCACCTCTCATTTGTACTTTGAATGGATTGTTCTTATTTATTTCTACAAATGTCTGTTACACATCAACTTTGTGTATTTACTTCTTATCAGATTTAATATCTGATCTCCTCTTACTTCCTCCATCACACATGCATTCTATACAATTCTAATTTAATTAAAAAAATTTAACCTTCAAAAGAGCTTTTTCCAGCTCTGATACCACATATGACGCAGCCTAAGCTACATTTACCCACAATTACGCATATAAAAGTGCGTGTCTCATTTATGCCCAGGAAGTTCCTTTTCCAATTTAATGAAACCCTTTTTTTTAAACACTATGATTATAAACCATATAAAATATCCATTTAATGCTAATTCTTACCTACGCTTCGTGAATTTGAGTTAAACCCATTTTTTAAACATATTATATTTGGACCCCGCACTTTTTACCCAACACACCTTTATATTGACGGTCATATGCATCCATCAACCCGTCCATATTTGACATTATCATTCACCGTTGATCTTCCTCATGCTTTCAATTCAACGACCTTCACAAACCATCGTAGTCCTGATTAGCATGAAAATTAATGTGCGATAAAAGTGGTTTGGACTTGCAACGTGGTGCCTCCACATTATCTCGCAACCTCCAATATTTTACCATTTACCTCTTTTGAGCTGTGCGAAAACCATTTGTTGTTTTGCAAAACCGGTTCAACATTTCATTGCGCCATCGATTCATGGTTTCGCTTGCTATTCATTGAGTTACGGTTTACAGCCTTTACCCAATGCATAACCTTCTTCCGTTTGGTCTTTCATAAGACGAGATGAACTTTTATTTTTAGGACTAGAGCTGGAGGTAATGGTGAAGAATTTATAACGTTGTTGCTTCTTGTAGAATTCTCTTGGCAATTTGATTGCGCCTATGACTTCTTCTCTACCTCTCGTTAGCCACCTATAATATTTGTTATAGAAAAAGGTGGCTAAGACTTTTTGAGCCTTCAAAGAACAAATTTTATTACTAAAAAGTGTTGGCTCTTGAAGACTCTTGAAGGCCTCATGCCTCTGTCCAAAATCTTCATTGCTGTTCCCATTTTATACTCAGAAATTCTACTAATTTCATGAGAAAAGACTACTGAAAAACCATCATTTTCCCGCTTCTCCCACTCAAAACTAACCTTCATTTTCTCCCCTTTTTTCTCCATAAAACTCCTTTGCTTTCATGATTTCTCTTCTTCCCTTCATGAAAATCACTTTTACAAAGTTAAAGACTCACTCTTTAACCTTACCGAAACCCCCAAATCCATTGAAAACCTTGAAAAATTTTATGAAAAATACATGTTTTTGCATAAAGGCTTAAGCCCCCTTGGGCTAAGTCCTAACCACTTCCACTCCATGTGCCTCAGCATTAGAACCAAGTGCTAACCCTTCTCGGCGCTTATCGCATCGCAAAAAATCTAACTGCACAAGTCTTTTCCATGTTTGAAAAGTTCCGATGCGATTAGCCCGTCCATATAAACTTCGATGTGATTAGCCTTTATATAAATATCCCGTGGGCCTGCCTCCAATGCTTAAAACCATGTAATAATTTTTGTTCCCACGGTGGTCTTTTCCTTTGTAAAACCAAAAAACCCATCTATCCAAAGTTTTGGTCTAAAAAGTTATAATCACGTGTTAAATATAAATGGGTAGATTAAAAAGACCCGATCGCACAATCGCATCGGGGAAATACAATGGGTAGATTGAAAAGGCCGCATCAAACTTTCCGATGCGATTAGGGATTACATATATTAACTCCCCCCCCCGCCTTTTTGTTTCATATGAATTTCCCCTGGGACCAAGTGTTGAAGTCCCAAAGTGCCAAATCGCATCGCAACTTTCCAAATTGGTAGATTAAAAAGACCAAGCCCGAGGCTCTGATTGCGATTGGGTCCTTTGAATATATATGCCCCGGGCCCATCACGTTCCATATAAATAAAGGCCCCGCTGTCGGGCACCTATCCACCTTATACATATATTCCGCCCCCCGAAGCATAAAACCTTTGTTTTATTTCAATTTTTGAGTTTTCATATATCATAAGGGTTTTCCGCCGGTTCGTTCTAAAAGAAATCCCCACCGTTGATCGAAAGTCGATCAAGTGGCCAGCACTCCATCACATCGGAGTTTTTAATTGCATCGCAATTTTTACATCGCATACACTCATTTGCTCCCGCCGATCGGCCATACCCCGATTCATTTTCCACCGTTGATCTAATCCTCAGATTAATGGTCCGCGCTTCATCGCATCACATAAGCCTAATCGATGCACTTACTCACCACCCCCGATTGCGATCCCCCGATTGAAATCCTTCGATTGAATCTATCCTCCGATTGAATCCGGACCATCCACGTGTCCAGATCGGACGGTCCGAAATCACTCCGACTTGTTCATTTTGCCCGCTCTTCTTTAACCTCCTCTTAATAAATCTCCACCGTTGTATGCTTTCATCCAACGGCTATGCTCCTTCCCTGCCTTCTGAAAGCAGTTAAACCTTAAAACGCAGGATTTTTTAATATTTTGTGTATGTTGCAGGGATTAATGGTTTTTCCATTTATTCGAAAGAAATGTTGAAGGCTGGAGAAGACGTTTTCCGTGCCTTTGATTTATCATGGAGACTATTCGCAAGGTTTGTATTCGATGTTTTATCAATGCTTCATGGGAATTGATGCCTTTAAAAACCCAGCACGGCCCTGCACATCGACAAGACACTGTTTTATTAAAAACACAGTTAAAGAGTATTAGTGTTGAAGAACAGAGCGCAGCAGAAAAGAAGATTGAAGATTAATTCCACAGTTTGATGGATTTCGGCTAAGATTGATCATCAAAAGCCTAATCCATTGAATTAAAACAAAATTAAAGGAACATCATAAGTGTTTAACAGACAGAAAGGTCTCCATTGCCACATTTGAGGCCAATTGATTCCTCAGCTACTATAAATTCCACCTATGCTTTAAAAGATTCAAAACAGTGGCCAAATTTATTATTCGAAATCTGATATTTCGCCTCAACGCAGCCAGGGAGTTACTTCTGCAAGGAAATAAATGTAGAAATATTTGCAGAGTTACTCCAAACATTACGCAGAGCCTCGAAGTCAAATAAAAGCTCCCACCGAGTTTTATTCATAATTGTAAAATAGTTAATATAGCAATCCACCTGTAAACTTCTCCATCGAGCCCCTCAAAAGGTCGAGAAGTCTTGAATCTGTATTAATTTTCCTGAGAGATCTTTTATCAGATCTCACCTCCTCATCCTTCTATAAATACTTCTGTAGAAGATGAGAAACTGTTGGTTGTAGAACTTTGAAATATAATTGAGCTTGAGACTTCTATCTGTAAATAGTGTTCATTGGCCCTTGCAGCTCTGTTTGTGTTAGTTTTGTTAGGCTAGATAGTGAAGATGATTGCTGAACTGAAACATTGGACCTGAGTACTGTAACTGGTTTGACATCAATAAACAAGTTGTTTCTTGGGATCCTGGTCTATATCACTGGTGAAGTGCCCCTTCTTTGTTATTGTTTTCCTTTATGTATGTCATATTTTTCACTATTCTCTGATAAAGAACAACATTTATAGAGTTAGGACCTGCTGTACATCAGTAACCTTCTCTGACTGAAAAGCTTTATCTCAATGTTTTCCTCCAATTGTTTATTTTAGAATGATTTAATACAGTTTAAGCAGTTAGGAATGTTGGAGTTCCCTCGTCCTACTGTTTGCTTTAAACATTGTTCTTGAAAGTTATTTTCCTTATTTTCTTATTAAAGTTAGACTAGAAAGTGATGGTTTGCCCTATTTCTAGCTTCTATCCTCCAAAGGCAGATTCTGAAAGTTTCCCTCGGTGTTAACCGAAAGCAAACTAGGTTTAAAAGTACTTTATCTTATCTTAAGTTTATACTCTGTATTCTCTTATATGTTTTCATACTTTCTGAAGGTAATTATGTGGATTAATGGATTGTTTGTCAATTAAGCTGCTTTAATACAAACTTTCCCAAGAGGTCAATGGTTAGCCCTGCACTTGGTTGGTTTTAAACAGTTACTTAAGAGGCTTTTCTTGTTTGGACTGACTATAAATCCTTTGTGAAATTATTATCAGTTTCCACCTCTCCAACACTTTATTGTTCCCATTCCATCATTTTAATCTCAATAATCTTGTGATGTAGATGACTTTCCCCTTGGATCACTCTTGATGTTGTTGCTCAATTAAAGCCTTGTTATGACTCCATAGCCGAATGGACTAAAAACAAGTGTTATATCTATATTTTTAGCCTAGCTGTTCCATTCACTCGCAACTTCTCACCTTTGAAACTCTTTGCACTTAGGACTTTCCACCTCAAACAATATTCATGCTCAACCATCCAAAAACAAAACAAACCCTTGGCCTTCATAACTAGCCTAATATTATTACCCCAAATTTCAAAGACAAATCCATCTTTGCACTTATTGGAGAGATCCCTCTCCGGATTCAGGAGGGCTAGATCCTAGAATCCCAAAGTTGGTTGAAACGATGTTGTTTCTGTGATCGGACTTTGCCAATATTGCTGATTACAAATTCCTAACATTTCTTGCGACTCCGCTGGGGATCGAACCCAGAATCTCTGGTTCCCCTTAAAAAATTTCATACAAAAATTGTGAGTAAAAAGCAGCCTTTTCAAGCACTACCTAAGAGAGGTAATCATGGTAAAACTTGTTTGAATCAATGACAAACTAGGTAGACCCTAAGATTCTCATAAAAAATTATCTAACCTTGAAAAATCAGCTCGCTTAGCCATAAGAGGAAACTGTCTTTGTCTCATAACCGTAGCTAAGTTTTGAAACAGAGTTAGGGTATTCTTAAAAACCATACAATTGAAAAATAACTCAGAAAAACCTAAAAATATTTCAGATTGGTATCTAATGAACATGGTGGTGGACCATAAAACCTTTTACCTCCTTAGGGGCTAAAAACTTCCACTTGGCGACTCCACAATCTTGAACAGACCTTAATACTCCACTAGGCAGAACCCTTATCATTATAATATCTTTCAAACCCAGTCAGAAGACTACAGAATTAGAATTTTTTTAAAATAGACTAGTTAACCCCTTAAAGATTGTCATACCTGGTTGAACTTGTCTTATTTATTTAGGTCTGAAAAACACAGCATAGTGGCTCCTAGAAAGATTCACACGAGAGCCTATCCTGACCCTGATCCACCTGAGATAGTTGATAACCCAAAACGTATCCTTAGGAAGTCTCCTAAGATTAAATTATCAACTATTTTCAGATCACCCTTGAGGGCTAATTCAGTTCCTGAAAATCTTTCAGCTCTACATCAATCTCAAGTTGACTTAGTGAATCCATTTAGAACTAGGTCTCTTGGTGATTTAGATCAGTTAGATTCTGAGTCTTCAGTATCATCTCCTGAAACAAGTGAACCTCTTGATAGCAGAGAAACAACACCTCCTGATTTGCATTTCCTTCATAACTTAGGTATCTCTCATCCAAGATCAGCTCAGCAATTTATTCTTGGTCCATCCACTTATGATCACCCTACATCCACTGTTCAAACCACTCCACTTCAGCCCACTTTTCCTATTGTTACTCCACTCCTTGTGAATCCACCCCCACCACATATCATGGCAGCATGGTATGCTTCCTTAGTCCTTCCTGTACCATTAGTCAATCTTCCACGGGATTATCAGTCCAAAATTCCATTATATGATGCTAGCAATGCTACAACTACATCACAACATGTGGATAAGATGAATGAATACTTTGATAGAAATGAAATTGATGATGATTCTGTCAAGCTTAGGTTATTTTCTCAGAGATTAGGGGGAGAAGCAAGAAAATGGTTCAAAGGTTTAACCCCCCATAGTATTAATGAGCTCCAAGCCTTCCATCAAACATTCTTAAACAAATGGGAAGTAAAGAAAAACCCTCTCCAAGTCCTTTCTGACTACAAGAACCTCCATAGAAACACTGGGGAAAGTGTGCAAGCTTACTGCATTAGATTCAATAGTGTGTATAATGCCATATCCCCAAAACTAAAACCTCCACAAGGCTCAAATTTAAACAATTTTCCTGAGGGTTTGACTCTAACATGACCTATCAGCTGAGAGAGGGAGATTTTGCAACTCTTGAAGATATGCAAAAGGGTGCTCTTTCTGTGGAAGTCAAATTAATGGAGAAGAGAGCTAGAATGAAAA